>JAPMOQ010051611.1:0-10749 GCA_026543055.1 Argiope trifasciata
GAGATAGAATCGTCGAAAAGTGGTAATTTCAAGATACTGAAACGAACAGTAAATATACTTATTAGGGTAGAGCGAATGAAAAAAAAAAAGATTTAGCTATTATTTTCAACAACATATTTAAAAGAGGGAGAATCAAAAGTTTTTTCCAACTTCAGGAAAATTATATATAATATTACTTAATGATGCGACATCTATTTTAAAAAACCCGTTTTTAAATTGGAATTTTCATTAGGACTAAAGGTAATACTTCTGAACCTTCATTATCTTCTCAGACATGCGCAGTTCTTGCAATCTTTACTTTCCACAAATTATAGGGCGAAAGGGTGCCCGGATGTAGAATTTATTGGGAAAATGAGGAAATAGCAGACACAATAGTTTAGAAAAGCGAATGCGAAAATTAACGCGACTAACTCCTAGATTAGTTACTTTACAGATATATTTGCTGAGCGCAGAACGATAGTTTTGTTGATGAAAATAATCATAAAAAAACTGATAGAACATTTTTTTAAAAAACAAAATTATACTCCGATAGAAATAATTTTTTACAGCTTTTCCGGAAAAAGTTTCAAAACTGGTAGATTAATCTAGATGAGATAAAACGCACAAAGCAGACCGATACATATTTGATAACGGAACAGTGGATGTCGTACATCATTTAAGCGGAGATCTTTTATTTTTTTTAATTTTTGAATAGAATTTCGTGTTAATTGATGGCAGCAGCTTCCTGTGCTTTATTGATTCTGGCTGTGAAATTATCTGGAATTGTTTTAAGCGAAAATGAATGAATAAAATAGTGAAAATGTTAATTTTCTTTTTTAAACTAATTTTCTAGAGCAAGAGTAGCATGTAATTAGAGAATTCTGGGATACAGAAACTTTGATGATATGTGTTTCTATTGGTTTCTTCAATGCATGAATAAAAATTAATTACGGAATCGCAAACTTTATGTTTTATATACATCTGTTAATTGTTAAATTATAGTAAAGACGAATGCGCTCTGGTTTGCAATTTTTATCCAACAGATTTATTATATAATCGCTTTAATAAACAGTTTAAAACTATTTAAATTTTTTAGCAATTATTCATTAGTAATTATTTATTTATTAAAATTATTAAAAAATATCTATTATTATATTAAAATTATTTAAAATTATTTTTATTATATTAAAATAATTAAATAATTATTTATTATTATAATAAAATTACTAAATAATAATTTATTATTATATTAAAATTACTAAATAATAATTTATTATTATATTAAAATAAATTATTTGGTAATACCTTTTTTTCTGTTTAAATCCGTTTTTAATGACTAATTTTGAGTTAAATATTTATGAAGTTTTTAGTTCAAAAAATTTGGGGTCTTTATATCATTTATTTTTAATATTAATATGGTTACAAGTCACTCATTTTGCTTCCCAGCACCAATAGTGTCAGCATAAGAAAGACTGTTTTATGCTCAGCCCTGTAGACGCTAATCTAGTATCGCATTAATAGTCCCATAGTTTGGGGACTACTTGCCAACAAAATGATTAATGTTCGAAACTTCGAGAATTTTGTCGATCTGCCCATTAGGAACCGAGATACGCCTGATTGGTCTAGAAGCTTCTAGCCCCAGCTCCCGGGAACTATAAAAGATCGGCATTCTCAATCTGCTAGTCGGGAGACATGGTGAATAGAATTCGGAATCTCGGAGAGGATAGCGAATCAACGGTGGAATCAAGCTAGTGCTGAACTGGGCCGTGTGCCTTGTTGTCTAGCGTGGAAGCAGCATCAAGTGTGTGGAGTAGCCAGTCTTGTGGTAGTGACACAGCTAAAACGAAGGACAGTGAGAATTTTCAGCCGTCTGGAGAGACCGGTACGAATCTGGTAGGTGCAGATTTCTTATCCTTCTTAATCCGTCGGTTTCTTTTACTCGTATAGTGGGCGTGTAAGAAGTGAAAAGAGCCTAGACCAACACGCAGGACAGCACACAGCAGTACTCTACTGCAGACAGTAGCCCACAACAGCGACAGTAGTCCACAGGCAGAAATTCCATAGTGACAACGTCCACAGCACAAAGCTACCAGTCTTCAGGCAGGAGAGGGAATCTGTCTACGCTCTCGTAGATCTCTCCCTAATGGGCTGAAACTACATCTCTGTCTCTTCTTGCTTTCGACTCACTACTTCGCACAACGGGACTACTCCTCAGTTCGGGACAGCTCCATTCCCGACGACGACACAATGGGCTACGACACAGGTTTCGTCAGAATACGCCACACAGCTCTCCTTCGTTGCTTCGTTGCTCTCAGTTCAGGTCTACCGATCGATCACACAGTTCAGGATCGATACACACAACAGGTTTCGACAGAAGACACAACGACGGCACACAGCTCTATCTAGCAGCACTGCGTTCAGGACTCTTCAGTTCAAGACCTCTCTATTCAGGTCTGCTCGGCCGACCTCCACCGCACCTCTCAGACTCATCCGTTCAAGATCTCTTCATTTAGATCTTCTCGATTGGTCACTACCAGACTGTTCAACTTCGACGCACTCCGCAGATTGCCTGCCTTATATATAGCGGCGGAAGGCGGGGCTAAAAGCCCTGTGGACCAATCAGGAGCATTCTGGATATATCTCGGCTAGTAATGGATGGATCGGGATAATTCTCGAAGTTTTGGGTATTATCGATTTTGTCGCTAAAGTCATCAAATTCATCGTCAAGTCGCCAATGATAACCAAATTTGTCGCCAAGCGCAGGACTCTCTGACGTCATATACAGGCACCATTCAATACAGATGACTGTAAATATGTTTTCTGTACGATGACATTATTGGCATGGGAAAGCAAAATTACAGATTCGTAACAATATACACTAATGGAAAAAAATTCCAACACCAAGAAAAAATTATTGTACTGTAATGAAGTTTTAGGAATACATTTGTTTAGGTAACATATTTAATTGATTAAAGTTTCAAGATCACAGGTAGAGCCATTTCAAATGTGAAATGTTGGTACATTAGTAACCGGTATAACCGCCAGAATTTTGAATGCAAGCATGCAAACGTGCATGCATTGTGTCGTACAGGTGTCGGATATCAGTTTGTGGGATGGAGTTCCATGCCTGTTGCACTTGGGAGGTCAATGCAGGGACGGTTAATGCTGGTTGTGGATGACGCTGGAGTTGTCGTCCAATGACGTCCCATACGTGCTCGATTGGAGAAAGATCTGGTGATCTAGCAGGCCAAGGCAACATGTCGACACTCTGTAGAGCATGTTGGGTTACAGCAGCGGTATGAGGGCGGGCGTTATCCTGTTGGACCCCCCCCCACTGAATGCTGTTCATGAATGACAGCACAACAGGTTGTATCACTAGACTGATGTACAAATTTGCAGTCAGGGTGCATGGTATAATCACGAGAGTGCTCCTGCTGTCTTACGAAATTGCTCCCCAAACCATAACTCCAGGAGTAGGCCCTGTGTGTCTAGGCCGCAGACAGGTCACTAGCAGGCGTTCACCTGGCCTCCTTCTAACCAACAAACGGCTATCACTGCGACCAAGGCAGAACCGGCTTTCATCAGAAAACACAACAGATCTCCACTCCGTCCTCCAATGAACTCTAGCTTGACACCACTCACGTCGCAAACGACAGTGGTTTGGAGTCAGGGGAATGCACTGTACAGGGCGTCTGGCTCGGGGCTGTCCTTGAAGTAACCGATTTGTAACGGTTCGTTGTGTCACTGTGGGGTCAACTGCAACTCGAATTTCAGCTGCGGACGCAGTACGATTAGCCACAACCATACGCCGAATACGACGGTCTTCCCTCTCAGTAGAACCACTTGGCCGCCCGGAACCTGGTCTTCTTGAGGCAGTACCTTCCCTTGACCACTGCCGCCAATACTCATGCACAGCGGATACATTCCTGCCAAGTCGTTCAGCAATATCGCGGAAAGAAAACCCACCTTCTCGTAGCCCTACAGCACGACCTCGTTCAAACTCAGTGAACTGTTGATAATGGCTTCTTCGTCTTCTCAGAGGCATCCTTGACTAACATTAACCCACTACGTCAAATCTCAACTGTAAATAACGATCACGAACCTTACAGCGCTTATTTAAAGCAAACCTCATCTGCATGTTCATAGTGTCGCTACTAGCGCCACACTTATGCGCGTAGCTCGAAATTTGAATCGACGTCATCTTTCAGATGTATAAACACGCCTGCCAAATTTCGTTTATCTAGCACAGCTCCTTCCTAGTGTAGGGGTTTTTTTTTCCCATCAGTGTATATACATAATTTCGTAAGAACAACGCCAATATGAGATGAGATGAGATTTCTACTGCAACTTTTGTTATGTGTGACAATCGGCCTAAAACATTTTATAACAGGATAACAGCTAGTCTAGAAGGTTCATTTCCTAATTTTTAAATAACTAGCTGTCGCCGCATGACGTTGCCAGTGCGATAGCATCGAAGAAAAAAATAATAACTTTAAACTTATGTCTAGTCTCCACCCAATATGACATGGGCATGGTATATATTTAGAAATATCAAAAATAGATTTAGAAATTATCAAAAACAGCTGCAAAACAATTTTTTATAGTATGCATTCAATAATATTTAGACTCTTTAAAAGGTAAAAATTGTATTTCGTAGACAAAACAATCTACTGAAAATATACAATAAAAAAGCTGTTTTAAAATTTAAAAATATGCAAATAAGTCATTGTATCTATTGTTTATCAACATTGTATAATTTTATATAATGGTAATCTGCATTCTTCATGGGATTTTTAAGAGAGACGGTTACTTCGCTCAACAGAATGTCAATTTCTCTGACATTCTCTAACCGAACGTTTCTTCCCTCTTCATTTCCTTATCACTCAACAAACGATTATTTGGTATTTAATATATTCCAGCAAAGGTTGGATTTCCTCCTTTTGGGCATTATGAGATTTGAATCGCATTTTAAAATCAAACATAAACAAAGAAATACAACGCCTATGCATACCACAGCTCTTTCTATTTGCACATGCGCAGTTTTCATGCATGCGTGTCATAATTAAAATCGCAATTATAAAACTCCTTTTTTTATTTTATATGGCTTTAACGTACTGAAACCTTCCACAATAAATGCCCTACAAAATGGTATAATATCTTCACAATTAATTTACTATTTCTCGTGTTTTTATGGTTCAAATAAACTGATGCTTTCATCAGACTTCATTTTACACTATATATGAATTATTAAGATAAAACACATCAACAATGTATTCTGAAAATGTATAAAACTGCCTTGGTAAGCCCTAGAAGTGTTCCTCCAAGTGAAAAAAAAAAAGCACAAATTGGAAAAGGGGGAAAAAAATCCCTATGAATTTTCTGAGAGTGATAAATTTTTGTCTCGGACTTTTAATGGAGGAGCTATTTGTAGAAGAGTAAATGGGAAAGGGAAAATAAACCGCAAATTAATTTACGACATCCGCCAACTTTCCTGGAGCAGAAACAAGACGGTGATTTCTGAGGTCTTTTTTGTGAACAAGTTGCAATTATTGCAAACTTAAAGTATAGCTTAATCGAAAACTCATTTCGTGGGAGATAAAAATAAAATAAAATACAAAGCGAGTTTTGAAAAAAAAAAGAAGTTTTGTTTAATACCTTAGGTGCAAGGGAGGTAGTAAAAGTCACTTAGATTCCAGCCATTTGTCTTGCGGAAGTAAATCGAAAGTTTCGGAACCGAGTAAAAAATTGGCGATTGATGCTTGGTGTCAAGGATTAATCAAGGATTTTTCTGGCATCTGATGCAATCTCAAATGTAGTCGCATTTTGGAAATTTGAAAAGAGAGACTTCAAAGATTATTCTGGAATCAGTTTTCAATGTTAGCAAAAAAAAAAAAAAAAAAAAAACCCTAAATGTTTTGCTCAAGTTCTTGGAAATTATTAATTTATATTCATCTGTTGTTTTCAACAGTGACCAAAAAAGCGCCAAGAAAAAAAATTTCGCCAGTTTGGCGACTTCAATCATCAAAATATATACCATATTATCGCGCGTGATTTGATCTATATACATGCCTATATACATATATAATATGCACTATTTCGTGTTGCCCCTTCCTGATCACCGTTAAAACTAAACGTTTTAAATAACAATAATTAAAGTTAGTTTTCATTAAAACAGTAATAATAATCAGTAAAACTAATTAATAAAAATAATATTTTAAATAATAATAATTAAAGTTACACAATAATTTTTAAACAATAATAGTTAGACAATAAATTTTTAATAAAATAATTAAAGTTATTAAAGTGAGCAATATTTTTTAATAAACAATAATAATAATTAATAAAAAATATTTTTTTAAACAACAATAATTAAAGCTAGTTTTTATTAAATAATAATAATTAATAAAAAAACATTTTATTAATTAAATGAATATTAATTATTACATTTATTTATTTATGTATTGCCAGCTGCAGAAAGAAAATCTATATAAATAAAAATTAATGTTATTCTCTTAAGCGCTGCCGTGCCGCTCATCCGACTGCGATGAAACTTTGACAAGTTATTACTTGCACATAAATGTGCTGACTGAACCTAAAAAATCCATATTTTTCACAAAACTGGATGCTTATAACTGCTGCATTCTGGATGCTTACTAGTTGGACAGTCAAGAAATTCATTTGTTTCAGCTGAAGACGGGGGAAAAAAAGGAAAAATCCAAAAAAGTTATCGCCTACCCTAAAGCTCTTCTATACTTATAATAAAGCTCAATGTGTGTGTGTGTGTGTGTGTGTGTGTGTGTGTGTGTGTGTGTGTGTTGGCGCTCTACAGGCCAGCAGCTACCTACAGCTACCAAATTTGGTACATGTATACCTTGGAGGTCGGGAATGTGCACCTCGGAGCCCTTTTTTCGAATTTTCAATTAGAATTTGAATTAATTAAAATTTAAGAGAAAATTCCGAAGTTTTTCCGCCATAACTTCGGAAAATATGATCACATAAACATGATTTTTACATCAATTTAAAGATTAAAAAATTAGCCTTCTAGTGGTATCAGTGTTTTAATGTATAACTTAAGCTTCTATTTTTAACGAATTTTTAAAGAAATATTTTAACCATGTTTTTTTAGCACATGAGTGGATAAAATAAAAGAATGCCGGAAGTTCAAATAAAAAAATTATCATCGCAAAATAAATCTACAGAAATGCAACTTTCAGCACCTGACTGGATAAAATAAAAGAAATATAAAATGTGATATTTTCTTTAAAAAATAAATGCAAAGCAAAGGTTTCTACAATCGTTTGCAATATCTATATCATTAACTCAATAAATCTTCTTAATTTACGGTAAACCTGATTGAATTTAGACAGAATATGCATTGAAATCCCGACTTAATGGCATATTTATGTAATCGTTTGCAATATCTGTATAATTAATTTAATACTTTTTTCCCTTTCTCGCTTACTTTAAAAAAACAAATTTAATATTTTGGCAACATCATCAAATTTTTTTTTTAATATTTTGGAAGCATAACCGATGGTTAAAACTGACTGATTTATAAAATTAAAGAATATTATTAGGAAAACATGTCCTTTTAGAACTTTCCGTCCATCATCTTAAAGAAAATACTAATTTCAGGTTAATCAATGACCGGAATTACTTCAAGGCTAATGAATATGTGATTTAATTGAAAATTTTAGAACGCTTTACTCATGGCGAACCAGCTGGTCGCCAAAGGCGGCTAGTGAATAATAAAGTAAGAAAGAATTGAATAAATACTATTTACACTTCTCTTTCATATATCACTCAATTCCAATGGATGTATTCATTTCCGATACGAAAATAATTATTCTTTCTCTCATTCCTAATGAAACAAGACAGTTTTTTCAAATTCCAAACGATAGTTCCAAAATCATTTCTTCTTCGGCAGCAATGCACCGGGTAGCAGCTAGTTATATATAAATTGTTATACAGGTTTCCAATATAACAATGAAGGTATTGAGCATATTTGTTAGAAAAAAAAACTGTCGTGGTTAGATTTAGGCATGGATTTTGGAAAAATTGTAAAAATGAGAAAGAATAATAGGTTTTTGAAACTGGCATGATGCTCTACTAATAATCAGTAGAGCATGATAAATTATTAACTGATATCTTTATCTATTGATAAATCATTAAATTTTGAGATGGTGTAAAAATTATTCTCTTTGATGGTAATTTCCGAAATTATCTATAGACAGAAAGAAAAACTGCAAACTCTAAAAAAAGAAAAAAAAAATAGAAATGAGTTTCCACAGGAAAAACTTAATTTTTATTGTTGCCTTTAGAGTACTTTGCTCGCGTTTAGAAAAATTAACTTAGCCTACATTACAAGTGTTGATTGTTTCAGAAAATGAAAGGGAATTCAGATTTTTTTTTTAAATCTGTATAAGTGATCGGTTATAACTTTGATAATTTTGTATAAAATATTTTTTCAAGCTTCTTACTGGCATCACCATTTTTTCAACTACTTGTACCACATTTCCTCTTTTTTTAGATTTTTTCCTTAAAATCTTGATTTTATAGTTAAATTTCGACAGCGTTGTATATAATGTATTAAAATATTTTAAGATAATATGAAATTCGAAAGCAGATAGGAGGATATTTGAAGTTTTTTTTCCCTTCAAATTTTAGTTTTTTAAGAGCAGGGACTTTTAGATACTGGTTGCAAATATACATGTCTGAAAAGCTTAATAATATGATGGATATATAAATTGGATAAAACATAAATATTTAATATTTATATTATTTTGACTTGCTGTTTATTTAAAAAACGCCGCATTAGGTTCTTTTAATAAAGAATTTTAAAATTCAGTTCACGCAAGTGATTGGCTATAAAACAGATGACAATAAATTATAACTTGGCATATCATCAGCATTAAAAGTGCTCATTTTTTATTTAATTATTTGATATCTAAATTATCATTTTAATATCAGCATGAAAGAAACAAACATTAAAGCTATTTTTTTCTACCTTTTTTTAAAAAATTCCTACTATTAGTTTACACTATACCTGCATATATCTATATACTTATAATAAAGCTCAATGTGTGCGTGTTGGCGCTCTACAGGCCCGACCGTTGGACCTACTGCTACCAAATTTGGTACATGTATGCCTTGGAGGTCGGGAATATGTACCTCGTAGCCCTTTTTTCAAATTTTTAAGTAGAATTTGAATTAATTAAAATTTAAGCGAAATTTTGACGTTTTTCCCCTATAACTTCCGAAAATATTATCGCACAAACATGATTTTTACATCAAGTTAAAGATTTAAAAAAAACTATCTTTCTAATGGTATCAGTGTTTTAACATATAACTTAAACTTCTATTTTAAACGAATTGTTAAAGAAATATTTTGACCATGTTTTTTTAGCACGTGACTGGATAAAATAAAAGAAAACAATGACGGAAGTTCAAATTTTAAAAAAAAAAAAACTATCATCGCGGATTAAATCTAAAGAAATGCAACTTTCATCACGTGACTGGATAAAATAAAAGAAATATGAAATGGAATATTTTCTAAAAAATAAATGCAAAGCAAAGGTTTCTACAATCCTTTGCAATATCTAAATAATTAATTCAACAAATCTTCTTTACTTACGGTAAACCTGATTGAATTTAGATAGGATATGCATTGAAATCCCGACTTAATGGCATATTTCTATCATCGTTTGTAATATCTGTATCATTAATTCAATAATTTTTTTTTCCATTATAAAATGTGATAGTTTCTGAAAAAAAAAATGCAAAGCTAAGGTTTCTATAATTGTTTGCAACATCTAAATCACTTATTCAATAATTTTTTCCCTTTTCCACTCTCTTTAAAAAAAAAAATTAATATTTTGGCAACTTTACCGAAAAAAACATCTTCTATACTTATAATAAAGCTCAATGTGTGTGTGTGTGTGTGTGTTGACGCTCTACAGACCAGACCGTTGGACCTACAGCTACCAAATTTGGTACATGTATACCTTGGTGGTCGGGAATGTGCACCTCGGAGCCCCTTTTTCGAATTTTTAATTAGAATTTGAATTAATTAAAAGTTCAGCGAAATTTCAACATTTTTCCGCTATAACTTCCAAAAATAATATCGCACAAACATGATTTTTACATCAAGTTAAAGATTTAAAAAAAAACTATCTTTCTAATGGTATCAGTATTTTAACATATAACTTAAACTTCTATTTTAAACGAATTGTTAAAGAAATGCTTTAACCATATTTTCAACAATATATTTCAGATAAAACAATAAAATTTAATCTGCAAGAGCACGTCAATGAGAAAAAATTAGGTTTAATCACCGTGTTGCCATCATTTTGACGGAAGTTCAAATTTAAAAGAAATCAACTATACTGCAAATTAATTCTATAGAAATGTTACTTTCAACACATGACTGAATAAAATAAGATAAATATAAAATGTGATATTTTCTTTAAAGAATGCAAAGCAAAGGATTCTATGATCGTTTGCAATATTTAAACCATTAATTCAATAAATTATCTCTTTTTATACAGGATTGAATTTATACAAGATATGCATTCAAATTCCGGTCCAATGGCCACTTTGTAAAATATTATGAACAGGCATATATATTGTTTAATACTATTCATTTGATCTAAATGAAGTTAATAATTACATTCTATGTAGCTTGCGTCATTTATGAATAATGAGTTTTAGATTTCTTCATACTTTGCTCTGTGAGCAATATTTTACAAAATATTTTTATTAATATTTTAA
>JAPMOQ010051621.1:0-19481 GCA_026543055.1 Argiope trifasciata
CATTTTTCCGTGAAAATTTCAGAAAATTTTACGGCACAAAACTGAATTTTAAAACCATATAAAAGTTTAGAAAAGGATTTTTTTTCAATAATACCACTGTTTCAAATTAAAAATTATTAAAAAATTTTTTTAAGGAATTTAAAAAAAAAATATTATAATTATATTTTCTGCTAATTTATTTCGAACAAAAGGAAAGTAATATTTAACCTGCAAGATCACGTTAAGAGTATATCAGTGTGTTGCCATCACGTCGACAAAAACTCAAACAGAATGGTTAAATTAGTTCTTTTCGCAAACTAAACCGAGAAAAGTATTGTTCTTCAAGTGTTTAAATAGAAGTGCAATGCAAAAGAATAAATATGAAATGTGATATTTTCTACATGATTAAATGGCAGCTGATTGCAAATTAGAAAGATACATAACACGATGAACAATGAGGCTTCTTGACCATCGCTTATATGTCAATAAAATCCAAATCTATAATAATAAGCTTCACGTGGCTATTGAAATTTGGAGCTTAAATATATTTTGATGTAGAACTTATTAAGTGAGCGAGGTTCATAATTATTTATTTTGACATTTTAGGGAGCATTACCCCAGGCGAATTAACTGGCCATCAAGGCTGCCAGTTTTAAATGCCTTTTGCAAATGGAAGTTGGTATTAAGAAACAACAACTCTTAAATAGTTGAGAGTTGTTTAGCTTTAAATAAAAGATAAAATATTTTATCGTATCAAATAATTAAAAAAAAATACTAGATAATCTGCAAGCACAAGATATCTATACCTATCTATGTTAAGATATTTCTCTAAGTGTTAAAGTGTTGTCTAGATAACTCTTTAATAATTGTTTCAAACTTACCTCGAGGTGGCAAACATATTGGTCGAACAAAGGAATTGAACTTAATTGGAGTTCTAAGCTGTAGTAAGGCGATATCATAATCAAATACTGGGCCAGAACGATAGTTTGGATGGATGATGATTTCCTTTACATCAGATTCTTGTAAAGATGATTGATTTCTCACATCTATCACACCTAAAATGAAATATTTAGTTAAATATTATAATATTAGTTCTTTTCTGAGTTCTTTTTGTTCTCTTGATAAAGCTTGTATTATGTCTAACGTTCTATTGAAAAATGTCAAAAATACTTTGAATTTTTTCTACATAAATCTGTCTTATCTGTTTTACTTTTATTAGAAGTTTTTGTATCACACTTTGTTGTCAATTTTGTCCGTTCTCTTTTAAAGAACAGCACTGTTAATAAAGGTATCGAAAGTTTTGTTTGATTTCTTTCTGCGGGGTGGGACAGCGAATGTTTTCAATTATTGTGATACTCTCAGCAAATTGTTTGGCATGTTCCAAAACAGAAGGAGTTTAAGTGGGAAAAAATTCTGTTTACGGAGTATTGGATTCTAAAAGAGTTCACAAGTTGTGTTATTCTATGCTAATGAATAAAAAAAAAGTATTGAAAATATTACGCCTTGAATTTTCAGTTCGAGCAAGAAGTCTGAAATTTAGAAAATACTATACTCCTCCAAAATTTTACTTTAACTCTAAAACAACGCAGAGAATATATCTACTTTCTAATAGACAGTCTATATTTTTATTGCCTCATGTCATACTTAATCGGGTCATGGTGGCCTGGTGGTAAGGTTTGGGGCTATGGAATAGGAAGGTTACAGGTCCAAGATCCAATTAATCGTGTAAACAGGTCTGGTGCACTTTAAATCCGTCGGAGTTAAGTGTCCTCCTGCTGGTATGGTGTAAAAGTCTGGATCGAGGGTGCCAGTTCAGTTGACGTCATCTAACCGCGGTTCAAATTACGAGGTTCGTCCCAAAATAGCCCTCGTGCTACTTGAAAATGGGATGTTAATATAAGTAAAACATGCATTTATAAATCTTGAGTTATATTTTGGGTTCGCAAAAAAAAAAAAAAAAAAAAAAAAAAACTAATGCTATATTTAGATGGAAAGAAATTGAGATTTTTTTCCGCTTTGAGAATAAAAACCCTATGGCACTTAAAATGCTAAAATAACTCTATGGGACATATATAAAGACTCACAAGGTTAAAGGTTCAAAATGATGGCAATTTCTTTCATCTGTTTCAGTTTACCCGTTTTGCTTTTGAGTTCGAAATAGAGAAATAGTAACTAAACAGAAACGTCTCGAATTTCTGGAAAGAGGTAATCAGTGTGAGACCGAAGTTTTGAACTGTATAAACTAAGTACTTTATCATTAGAATGCTTACGAAAGAATAAGAATTATAATAAAATGGTGTGTAAATGTAAAAGATGGGCGAGTGAGAAATATATAAACTGCGTTTAATTATATTTAGAGAAATATCCAAAGATATATCTGTTTACCTAATGATTAAATTATCCTGCCAAATATTATGAGAATTTTTTTGAAGCAAATCAATTTTTAGCTTAAGAACAAATAACGCTCAATTTCTGCTTCGATTTGAAATTTTGCTTTTTAACTCTAATAACTTGTTATATTTTGCATTTACTTTTTAGAAAAGTAACATTGCATATTTATTTACTTTGCAATAATATTTCATTTTATTTTTAATTTCAATTTTTGTCACTGCGATGGCAATTCGTTGATGAAAGCTAATTTTTTCTCTTACACGCGTAACGTTCTTGTGCAGGTTAAATTTTATTTTTATTTTGTGTGAAATAAATTGCTGATAAATATGGTTAAAATATTTTTTAAAAAATCATTTAAAAATGGAAATTTAATTTGTAATTCCAAATTTTAAGTGAATGGCAACGTTGTAGGCATTCTTTTTAATTTAGTGAAAGTGGCAACGCTGTAGTAATATTCCAAAAAATAAAGACTTCGATTAGAAAAATAGTTGCTAGTTTCTTGATTTTGTTAAGAATATTTACTTTATTGAGAAGAATCTGGGATTCAAATAAAGTGAATGACATTAACAACCAGATAATATAAAACATAACATTTATTTTGAGACAGATAGTGACTGTTTAGTAATCGACGTTTTCGTCTGTATGCAAAATAATACTTGTAATCTAATTTTTTATTATTGTTAAATGGATATTTGAGAGATACATATAGATTTAATGTAAATTTTGATTTATACATACTTTTATTCCACTTTCAGAATGTGCATTAATATCGTTTTAATTGTGCATTAATATCTTCAGTTAATATTATTTATTAGTGAGTCAATTATTTCATTTCGGCTATGAGTTAATTTTTAAATGATTTTTAGTTAATGATAACTTTTCTATTCATATATCGATTCCTTTCTTTTTTTAATATAACTTACCTAATTTAACTAGTATTTCCATTTCTTCTCTCTTGCTATGGTCATTCCCATACAAACAGTGAGCTGCAGTTAATATATACTTTTCATGTATAACAGAGCCACCGCAAAGAAACTGCAAGGCAGAAGAATTCTTTTAACTATAACGATGTAAATATAACTAACGCGAATCATCATTTATGCACTGTGTAAAAAAAGTGGGACACTAGATAAAAAATAATGATATAGTTTTTATTTTTATTGCAGTCATTTTTATAAGAATTATTTTTTTTGGATCATTTACCAAAAATTTTTTAGTATCATTACTATGATATTCAAAAATACAGAATAAATGACTACAGAGTTTTTTAAAATTTGAAACCGTGTAAAAAAAGTAGAAGGGCAATTATAAAGGAAACAAAATACAAGTTAGTATACACTTTAGTTAGGAATACACTTTTCATTAGCTTTTATGACTTCGAATATTCCGTTTGGAAGTAAATCGTTCAAAGATAGGATTTCTGATTGACAAAAATTATCCGAAGTATTTAACCCTGCACAGGTCGCGCGGATTACAATAGTAACTTTAAGTGAGTTTGATATTTAAAATATAATTAAGAAGATGTGCCTTGTTATGTTTAAAGTTGATTAAAGAATGTTGATAAATTATTTTGGAGTTTTATTTTGATTTGAAAATGGACTAAAATTGTAATCCGCGTGACCTTTTACGTGACTTTATAGAGCGCGACCGGTGCAGGGTTAATGCAATTGTAAACTCAGAGAGCTATTCAAACAGCTTCCCTCCAGCGTATATTCGAAGAACAAGCATTGCCCAGATATTTTCTTCTACATGCAAATTGGGGCTTTTAGCTGGCCATGACAAAACCCTGCTCATTATTTGCAGGGAACTAGTATTTAGCTTCATTCGTGGTATGAATTGAGGCTCACTATTTTTGAAACATTCACTATTCTTCTGATTCGGAGATATAAAGAAGAAGCTCAGAATTCAGAACATTAATGTAGTCTGTATGCTTCTGCCTACCATTGAGAAAAACCTAACTGGTTCTTTTTCCATAACCAACTGCTAATCAGGCTACCGAAATTACTCCCCCCCCCATTTGTTTAGTTGAATAATATTGTACTGCATTCTTCAGATAATGCCAGCAATGTTGATAATCGTCTGCACCATATCACAGAAGTTCCGTCTGTGGCCTACGACATGTGTTCCTTAGCTCAAGACAAATAATTATTAATATGTGTTTGTTTTCACTTTGGTTAATGCCTCCATTTTTTCGGGCCTTTGGATGTGGTTGTATGCTGTTTGCTTGAACAAATGAATAAGTCCTGCTTGGTTTCGAGCTTTTGCAACTCTTCCACTACTCTTTTTAAGCTCATGAGAAAGTTCTCTTTCATCACGAGGCGCTAACAATTTAGGCCTACCAGTTCTTATTGCGTTTCTGTTTGGAATTTTAATAAAGTTGGCAGCTGTATTGGAGCTGACTTGCAGTAACGCGGGATCTCTCTAATGCCTTTAACTTCGTTTTTATATGCAGATATTAGACCCTTTTGAAAATCATTTAAGGGTATACCTCTAGGCATTCTGAAACCATAACATCAGTGAAATGATTAGCAAAACACGTTTTCATCAGGAAAAAACAGTTTAAAAAAAGCATATACTCGTATATAAAAGTATATACTCGTGAACTTTTTACCAAATAAAAAAAGGATCCAAATGTCCTTCTACTTTTTTACTCACTGTATTCTCATCTTTCTAATAATAAATAGTGGTAGCTATTTCATTTTTACATGAAAATAAAGAAGATATTATTTAAATAAAACCTACATAAGAATCGATTAACCAGGATAGAAATTTAAAACAAAATTTACAAAAAACGACTATTATTCTACTTTTTTTACGCAGGGTATTTAGAAATTAATAAATAAGTATAAAAATATTTAATTTTATTCCTTTATTACTACTGATAATAAAGAAATAGGAAAAGAATGTGTGTGTGTGTTTACAAAAGTTGTCAACATACAGGACCGGACAGTTGAATATAGAGTTATCAAAAATAATAATGACCTTTAAGAACATTCCCAATATTTTCAACCACATCTTACATTGTTTCAATGAAACCAAACCGTTTAAATCGGTTCTTCAGATTATGTGCATTCAGAATGTGTGCATTCAGATTATTTAATTTATTATGTGCATTCAGAAAAACCAATATTTCTATTAATTATATATATGAATGTGAATGTTAGTGCTCTACAGGTCACACTGTTAGATCTGGATTTAACGTAATTACCTCTGCTACGTTTTGAGAAATCAAAGTATGCATTTTGAAATGATTTAAATAATTACATTTAAAAATATAATTTTGACGTTCTTCCATCATATTTCAGCAATTTTAATAGCAATAAAAGGATTTTTTTTACATCATATTAAAATAAAATAAAACTATTTTTTCTAGTTTAGTTGTAATAGTACTAATATTAGAACTAGTTTAGTTGTAGTCCAGTTTGTTAGTTTATTATTAGTTAATTTTAAAAATATATTTTATAACAGCATATTTCACAGTTGTAAAAGAATTCAAATCATTTCCATTGCTATTAAAATCTTTTATAATGGGTATTTCATCATGTATTGATGGTGGCAGAAGCGACCTGGTGATAAAGTCTCCGCTCCTGAATCGGAGGCTTCAGATCCGAGACCCGATTCTACTGAAGAACAGTCGTGTAAGTGAACCTGGTGCATACTAAATCCATCGTAATCAAACATCCTCCCACTGGTACAATATGGAAGTTTGAAAGAGGAGGATACTGCCTGAGGTGTCTTTCCCATCATTTAACAGAGGCTTAAAATTACATGATTCGTCCCAAAATTACCTTAGTGTAGTAGCTTTAAAACGGGACGTTAATATAACAAAACTAAGCTTCTTTTATTAATGACGAAGATAGGAAATTACTGTTCAATTATTTATAAAGAGTAATACTTTTATAGAAAGCGCATTCTTTTAATATTTTTTGAAATTTTGATGTTTTTACAATTTAGGTTTAATGAGACAGATGTACCATGAAGAACATTTATAAAATGCACTTATTTTTGAAGAATTCTAATTTTTTGGAAAAAAAAAAATGTATGCATAGATGTATTTTTTGCCTTACTTTTTGGTTGCAGTGCAGGCCAGAAATCACCAAATAATTTAGCCCTTTGCTAACAGCAATAAACAACAAAACCAAGCAAACAAATAACAGCAAAGACAAAAAAAAAAAAAAAAAAAAAAAAAAGACGGGTAAAAAAGTTTTAACATTAGGTTATACGTAGGTCGGTGCAGATCTTGCGACGTTTTTTGGCTAGGATCTAACTTCTTCGCGAATTTCGCTCCCCCTCGGGTAACCGCAAAATACTTTTCCTATTATTCCTTTCCTTTTCTATTTCCTATGCTTATCCTATTGAATTTAAGAGATTTTTTATTGAATAATGCTCTGAAATAATACATAATTATGTAAAATATCATATAGTATATATGAAACTTCAATATTGGACGCTGTTGCTATCTATCTACACATTTTTATTAAGCCTGTTTGGTTCCAACTTGGAAGGTTTTTTTTGCATAGTTGAAGTTTAATTATTTATTTTTCAAATTAAATTTCAATGAATATTGTCTTTCTAGAGAAAGACGGAAGCTAAGAAATTCTAATATCAAAGTTTGGATGAATATCAATAATTTAGAGCTTTCTAATTCCGAAAATATGAGACATTACGCATCGAATAGCCTTTCCTGTTTGTTGGCTTCTGCAGTAAAATGAATGAACGAAATGAAACCACATTTCTTGTGGAAAACATGGGAAAATGAATTCAGCAGAAAACAAAATTAGCACCAAAACTTGCCGTAAAAGATAAATATTGGTGCCGCTGTCATGAACGAGAAAATTTGCATATCGAGATGGATTCTGTAAAATTCCTAGTACGTGCGTGACAGTAGCACTATGAATTCTTTGTAAAAAGAAAAGAGCAAACGACTTGGTAACAGTTCATTCTTGATTATTTATGAGCTCATGACAAATGTTTATGATTATCTATTATCACAGCATGTTTTACTAGTAAAACTGCTATATACTAAACAGTGTTATATCTTGACTGTTCTTGAGCAAATCTGCATGTCTGGAAGCAGAAAATAAGACAGACTGTTATGAACATCGGAACCGAAAGTAAAGTCGTGGAGAACGTTATACACCGTGTGCAATAGGTTGTACACTGATAAGGTCAGAGTATTGAAAATGTTGCACGACTTCTACTGAATCTTAATGCTGATGAATAAAAATTTATTTTCTGTGAGTTTCATGAATTCATTAATAATTATAATCTAACAACCCCAGTTTTGACTATTGATATGCGAATGCATTTCCCTTATAGACAACTTTTGTTACTAATTGTTTTTTCGCGGAATTCATTTTCTTATGCATTCTGGAGTCTGTATATGAAATGGGGTTTCATGTCGCTCATTCGTTTTAACTATAGATGCCATTAAACAGGGAAAGTTATTTTATGACCTTTCTGTATATGAAATCAGTATGCCAGTATATGGTAAAAAGTTAATTTTTGTTAAGGTGGTGTAAATAATATGGTGTAAAAACTGTTTACCATGGTTTATTTTATCTAACATACAATTTGATATTACCGAAACTTATAGCTACTAAAAATAAAAGTAGTTCAACGGCACAGGACAAAATTATATAATTAGCATGCGATAGAATTTAGTTTGTATCACAAAAAATTAGTTGTAAAATTGCTCACAGAAACTGTTATTTGGGTGATATTATGGGAAGGTTGACTCAGAGTTTACTGGTGGTTAAATATAAGAAAAGGCTTTAAGATTTCAATTTTTTTGAAAAAAGAAAAGTAAGATAATTCTTTACTTCTGGACGCAAATCTTGTTTGACAGTGTATAAAGCTGCCATCCAAGGCCATAGGTCGGTAATGTTTCGTCCACCAACTATTTTTCCACGACCAACGGGTTTTCTCGGGTATAGACCACATGCCTTATAATCTGAAAAAAAAAGGGAAAAATCGAGGAAAGTATTTAAGATAGACCAAAAATTCAACATCAAATGTAAAACTATAAATGTACTAATTTATGAGATAAATTTGCTTCACGTTAGATAACCAAAAACACAAGCTGAATCTTGGAATCACGGCAAGTAAAAATAATGGTCCTTTATGGTTGTTGCACTTAGGATCTATTTACACTAATTTTTAAAAGCAGATTGATAACACTAAACGGAACCACATTTACAGTGAAATCTTGTTTCTTTCGTCATTTATAGTAGGAAATACGCCTGTAAACTACAGCAAGAGTCACACGCACACAAAAAAAGGAATAGTACGAAGCTGTCATTTGTTAAAAATATATCAATTTAATAATTTAATCAATGGAATTTAGAAAAATTCCATTGATTACAAGGAATATTCCTTGTGACATGATAAAATTTCGGAGGATTTTATCATCTCAAGAAGTGGAAGTGGTCTATCTTTGAAATTAATGCACATCTTACATTGATTCAACATTGATTACTTGCTTCCCGAATCGAATACACCCGAAATTGTTACTGCACTCTCAACCTCAGAGATATTTTGCCGTTAAATCTATTACCAAATATACTTAGATACAAAGATTCATATACTTTACCTTTTAGTGTCTTCCATCATGAGTTTCTCCGATATGGTGATGATAGAATAGTGGCTAATTCTCTCTTTATGTTTGGTTATATTAAAACTGTGAGGTAAATTTCAATTTTATGCTTGGTAGTGTCTCTTAAAAGATGTGCTTTATATACAAAAACAGTAATATTCCTTAGTGCTTAATCTTAATTTCTGCCCGCAGCCTAGACGGCCATTCTGATAATTCTGACCCCTTTGGGACTTCGAAGATCCTTTCTGATTGCTATTGAATTACGTCTTGGAAGAAACCATATCAATAAATTATGAATGCGAGGTTTTACACAATAAATACACCAACATCGAAAAATTTATTAAATATTCACGAATAATCTTTCAAAAGGAAACTAAGACAGTATCAAGCTGAAATTCCGTCTCACCATAAAAATGCAAGAACGTGGGAAACTTAAACTATCTACAAATAAAATCAAATGCTTCAAAAATTTTGAAAAGTTATCGGTAAACTAAAAAATCTACCAGATAGACCAGATATTTGAATCGAAAGCTACGGACGAATAGTTACAGGAATTCGCACGAAGACTTAACAGAATTCACACTCTCCAAATCAGGAGATAACTTTAATTTTAAGTAAATGTTTCAACAACTTTTTTTAGATTTCATCGGAAAGCGTTTATAGGTCAAGGATGATTATTAGAACATCATAGCCAAACGTTTTAGTTGAAAAGGATGCAAGAAGTCTATACCCCTAACCTTACGAATCCTTATGTATGAGCTTTATAATTATTTTTAAAATGTCTTACTTTCTCCACCAATATAAGAGGGCAATGCAAAACTCACTGTTCTTATACATATTTTCTCTGTTCTTATTGAGTACTAAGCCTTCCATTTATCTCAGTGTGAATGCAATCCATGCCGCGTGAATCATGGAAGCAGTTGTCAGTAACGTTTTAAAATAGAAGGATATGTACTGGTAGTTTATGTATGTTTAATACTTAACACCACACCACATCTCCATTTCTAGAGCTCATGTGGCCCCTTTCTGGTTTGGTAGGTGGATTTTATAAACAAAAAAAAGAAGTACACAACAATGAATTTGAAAGATACAGAAAAATGACTAAATACATAAAAATACAACATAACAAGTAATGATAAATGCTAGACTGAACTTCTTGAGTACAAGAAACTGGATGAATGAGCATAGTAATATATAGTATGAATGCACAAAAGAATTAAAAATATTGAGAGGGGGATTAAAAACAAGTTATGGATAAAGTACGAGCTGTATTAAATGGTGTCCTAAGAGATAGTAGAGTTACTCTAATTGAAGCAGCTTTTCCTGATCTATTAGGAATCTAATCATGCTTATGATTTTACTTTTGGAAGAAGGATTACTAAGGACTTTTTTGTACCACAGACTTTCTAGCGATGATGAGGGTTTTCCGAGGTGCCATGAAAGAGTAAAAGGGCAAGAAGTCGCAAAGTGAATGGGATCGCCGATTTCTCCACAAGAGCAGTAATCATTTGCTGATAGATGGAAGCAGTGAAGAAAAGACGGGAAAGGGCCATGTTCTGTAACAAACAGGATTTCTTCACGAGTCCAGGAGAGTGGTTGCAATTTTACTGTTTTGATGACTTTATATACAGAACGACCCGTATTTCCATTATCCCAAAGAGTTTGCCATTTTCGTATAAATATTTTCTGCAGGTGCTTTTTACGATGGCACCGGGGCTTTGGAGCTTCCAATGGAGCACCTTAAATAATAGCTGCTTTTGCAAGAATATCCGCTTCTTCATTACCCCGATAACCAGCATGGGCTTTGATCCATCTTAAGAGAATATTTGGGTTTTGGAGGAGAAGGGACTGAATGTCACAGTATGTTTAATACTGCACTGCATCCTTCATGAATTTATTAGAGAAAAAGTAAGTTAAAGGATACAATTGTTCATATTTTAATATAAATTCTGTACTGCCCAACTTAAATGGAGGAAACAGAAACAAAACATTAACGTAAATTCTATGCCTAGTTCTTAAGAAAACTGATTCCAACTGATTTTATTTTTCACTAATAAATGATACAAACGGCAACCCTAAATAAGAGTCAAAACTTAAGTTTTTAAGTTTTGAAAAAGTTTTTAATAAATGACTTAATAGACGTCTTGCCTTTATTATTTAACTACGACAAAAGAAAACGAGGTTGGATAGTCATAAAAAAGAAACTCAGGGGTATACTGTACTTGTGTAATAACTTCGTAGAAATATTTTAAATAAATATTAAAATAGTAGCCAGTTTATAAGAAGGGAGAAATTTAGTAAACTTAATATATTATTCAAATTTTGAGAGAAAAATTTGTTTCTAAACTGTCCGAATAGACCTCAAGATATTTTAATAAATTCTTCATCAAAACAAAAGTAATTCAGAACAGTAACATTGAATTCGACCTTTCAATTTTAAACAATTGTAGATCTATACAAAATCAGGATATAAGGACTTATTATAATAATTTTTAAAAATCCTTGTCAATTCTTGGAATATATATTAATTTTCAAGAAAAAATTGAAAGATTCTTTTTTTGGTGAATTAGATATAATTTTGGGTAAATGAGATAATTTTTTTTAACAGTCTCTTTTTGAAAAGTAAACATTTTTTTTGAGGATAGGCGAAGATTTGTAGCAATAATTATTATTGTAATTATCCATCTGTAGATTTTTCCTTCTTTTCTAGCATTTAATATAACCATTTGCCTAGCTTAAATGTGAGGCAGCATCTATAAAACTTTTTCAGTTATTGGTAGACTCAAAGAGTAGACAGTGAATAAAAAACTTTTCTCGTTCAAAGTTTTAGATTTATTCGTTTATAAGCGTGGTTATACCATTTGTTTATTAATTTCTTAAATGAAATATTTAGATGAAAAATATTTTTATTGAAAAAAAGTCATTGAAAGTGTTTCAATTGAATAATTCGTAAGAGTACTGTAGAGAATTTATTTATTATTTGAATATGGTTATTAATCGCATTTTAAGAAACTGTTTATGCAAGTTATAGCCTTATATAAAATTTTTGGAATTGTTATAATTGAAAAATTATATATTCAAGACTGATTTATTAGAAAGCTAATATAAAACTAAATTTTGAGATTTTTCAATGTTTTCTCAAAGAAATCATTAAAAAATTCCATACCGGTATTTAATAGCGTTTTATTCCATATTAAATACCAGAATTAAAAAGTAACTTGAGTGCAGTAAACTAAATTGAAATAAAAGAAACCTAGGTTTATTGTGTAGTAAACCTAAGTACTTAGGTGGGTTGTACTGTGTACAAACTACCGGTGTAGGCTTCGGAGTACATAGTAAATTACAAGTTTATATAATGGCATCTTACAATGATAGGAATATAGTACAATTAATAAAAGTATCCCAGGATATTTCACTTACTGAGTAATATATTAATGATTTCTTCAACCAAGTAAGACACGGTAGCGTAATCTTCAAGGATAAATACATGTTCTTCTTTGGGTTGAGATGCCATATTATTGAGGAATGCATGTTGAACGGATTTTGTAATACCAATGCAGTAGATTTCCACACCCTTCTGCTTGAGAAGTTCTGCTTCGTCGGTTGACTCTCCGCTTCTGTTTGGTTTACCTGTTTAGAAAAGCATGCTTAATGGAGCAGCGTGCAGATAAATTTTAAAAATTCTAAAAAAGCAATTTTATTTTTATTTAAATTAATTTTTTTAGAATGCGCGTGAGAGCGCGCACTCACATCATTATTATTTGCAAAGATGGCACTAGCTGCTGTGCCTGCCACACCGTCTTCGTTTATCCTTTGTAAATTTGAGCCTCAATCTTAACTCTTTCACACAAAAAAGTCTATTATCTAGTCAAAATTGAGATTAAATTATTTATATTATCGATTTCGGATTAGTAGGGATAAAATATAAATTTCAAAACCTTAACTTTAACTTGATAACTGAACTTTCATTAGAGTTTTACAATTGGAAAAATAAAAGAAGGCATGGTATTTCAAAGGACAGAAACGAAATTATATAGTAATTGTATTTAAATTAAATTTGAAAATTGATTAAAAACTAATGAAGTCATTATACAGAAATGAAATATATGCCACTTAAAAGCTTATTTTTTAAATTTTAAAATGGTTTAAAAATAATTACCATCTGTGAAAATGAAAATAATGGATTTCATTCCTTTTTTCGTTAGATGGTATTTAGTTAAGGGTATATGTTCCTCTCTTATCTGTGCTAAAGCTGAATTCACAGCAAATTCTCCTCCTGAAAAGGTAAATAAAATATATATATATATATATATATATATATATATATATATATATATATATAAGCATTCATTTGCAATTATGACAGTACATTCCAGATTCCAGCAGGAGAACTTTTTTCTCAATTAATACAATACTAAACATTACAAAATTTCTTTTGAACTCACCTGTAAAATTCAATTCATCTAAATTAGCTATTACGTCCTCTGTTGTTTCATATACAAATGGAAAAAAATAACTTTCAGCTGTTGAGCTGAAAGTCAGAGCTCCAACTCTTGTTCCATTTTTGGAAATACCTACCTGGAATGAAAAAAAGTGAGTTGCTGTGGGTGAAAAAAATTATCGAATGGGAGGAACGGCAGCTTCTCTGTAAAACAAGCGAATGATTTATTTCTGCAGCTAACAGGCCTTCTAAAAGTTCTTTGCAGCTTCTTTCTCGTTGGTAGAAAAATCTTGAGAACTTAGGGATTATCCTGTCGACCTTTCAACGCTCGCGAAAATGCGCCAATTCTTTAGAGTCATCATAATGAAAAGCAATTTCCAAGCTATTGCGGCTATCGGAGCAAAACTACCTTTTGGTAATAATATCGGGTTTGGCGAAAATTGTAGATGGGACAATCCGAAAGTACCAAATCTTGATTATAAACTTTGTTAATTATTCTCATCAAATAAAGATGCAAAAATATAAAACTAAAAGTCAGGAGTGAGCAGATTTATCCGGGGATTAAATGGTGATATAATAAGTGAAGATTCATAAATAAATAATTACTAAATAGCAATATTGTGATTTTTTATTAAATATATTAAGATACTGCTATGTATTTCTGAATTAATATATAACCTTTACCTTAAGGGTGGTATAAATTTGTATCAAATTTTTTACTCTTGTAACAGATTGTTATAACTATTGTATCTGCAGCAAATTATTTTATTATTCATCACAATTTTCCTGAAACCTTTACACTCTATTCATTACTCAAAGAGATTTATTCATTTGTTACTTGTAGTAATCATTTTCATTTATAGGATGACCGTATCATTTCTAACTTAAGAATGGTAACTCTATGAGTGGTAGTGGTGGATATCATAACCGAATTTTTTTAGAAACCTCTATCAACTAAAAATTTTTAAGGTAGAATGTATGTTCATTAAAAGATTGTTTAAGTTTTCCTTTAACTCTTAATCTGAAGATGAGTTTGCTTTCCACCGAAGTTTTATTGATTTAGAATTTAATGTTGTTACACTACTGTATCAGAAAACTATTATTTTTTTACCTCAAAGCTGTAGTGATTCCTTTTTCATCTGTTCATTGTTCAAAATGTTTTATTCCTCCACTCCTTGTATTTATTTGCATAAATTATTCTATGTAATAGAATTCATTTATCATTTCTAACTTAAGAATGGTGACTCCAGGATTCATAGTGGAGTACAGCAGATATGAGCTTCTTAGGAAACTTCTGTCTATTGAAAAATCATTGAGGTAAAAAGTATCGTCTTAGATATATTGTTAATACTTTTTCTTTAATTCTTTATCTTAAGATAAAGAATTAAATGGTTAGAGATTTTAAATGGAACTCATCAACAATCTATTATTGTAAAATTAAAATAATCGCATATAAAATTCTATCTGGTGTTGGATAAAATAATTTTATATGAAGTTCAACAATTTTAAATGGATTTTGGTCATAAAAATTTTATTTAATTTTTACTTTCCTAATACATGTTTTCAAAATTCTTCCGAATTATTAGAAGATATCACCTAGTTTTAAATTTTCATTTCTAAGCAGAGGAATCTTACCTTTCTAACGAAGACCTTCGCAAACTCAACGCTCTTCCTAAAATTCACTTCGTTGATGCTTCCGGAAACATCAAAAAGGAAGTAAAAAACTGGTCTTCTTGGAAATTTTTTAAAGGGCATATTCTTTGTTCCGTTTCTTTTAGCTTCAGACACAGAAATTGCATGTTCTTCCAGGTTCTCTTCCTCTCCGTCGACTTTGGTATTGTTCTCGATTCCGATATGGTTCGAGGTTTCAGGCTCGAGACTCGACTCCGTTGGAGAATTGTCGTGTGAGAGGATCTTTAATGTTCACTCCGTCGGACAAAACGTCCTTCCGCTGCTACATTGTGGAAGCTTGGTTAGGGGATGTGCCAACTTAGGTGTCTTAGTCGTTGTCTGACTGCTGGGCGAATTACGAGGTCCGTCGAACAATAGACCTAGTGTTGCTTTGAAACGAGACTTTATCTATCTGTACTTATTATAAGTTCAATGTGTGTGTGTCGGTACAGACCAGACTATTTTTATTAGAGCTACCTTCAACCTTCGTGCATACCTTCAACAACGGGAATGTGCTCCCCAGAGCGACTCTTTCAAAATTTTAATAATTTAAAAATTAAGCGAAATTGTGCCGTTTTTCCGCTATAACTTCCGAAAATATTATCATACAAACATGATTTTTACATCAAGTTAAAGATTTAAAAAATTAGCTTTCTAATGGTAGTAGTATTTTAACAAAGAAATTTAAATTTCTATTTTTAATGAATTTTTTAAAAAAATTCTAACCCTATTTTTTAACAATATATTTCGGATAAAACAATACAATATCACCTTCACGAGTACGTTAATAGGAATAAATTAGCTTTTATTAAAGTGATGCCATCATATTGACAGAAGTTCAAATTAAAAAAAATCAACTCTTATTGTAAATTAAATTTAAAAAAAATGTAACTTTCAGAGCATGACCGGATGAAATAAAATAAATATTAAATGTTATATTTTCTAAAAAAATAAATGTAAGGCAAAGGCTTCCATGATCGTTTACAATATCTGTATCATTAATTAAGTCAGCTTTATTTACGGTAAACATGATTAAATTTTTACAGGATACGCATTCAAATTCGGGCCCAACGGCTAATTTGTAAATGATTAGTAATAGGCATACATACTGTTTGATACTGTTAATTTAGTGCGGAATTTTTTGAAACTTTAATTAGTTTAAAATCAAGTTAACATTTGGAATTTTTCTGCGATAACTTACAAATATATTAGAGCCCAAAACTGTTTTAAAAATCCTCTTAAAAATGATTTTGCTATTTTCTTTGATAACAATGTTTTAACTTATAAATTCAGTTTCTATTTTTAATTAATTTTTTTTCAAAAATATAATAACTATATATTCCAACAATTAATTTTTCCCAAAATGAAAGTTGAACCTAAACTTCAAGAACATGTTAAGAGAGTACCAGGGCTTTGCCAGTGCAGTTGCCTTTGGCAAAAACTGGATGATTAAATTAACTCTTATTGCAAATTAAACAGGAGAAAGTGTTATGTTTAGCACGTGTTTAAATGGAAGCGTAATGTTATGGAACAAATATGAGATGTGATATTTTCCACTTTATTCTGCGACAGCTGATTGCAAATCAGAGGTGTATATAGCACAATGAACAAAAAAGTGTGAACTTCTATAATAATATTAGTAATGTGACTATCGAAATGTAAATATATTTGGTTGAGAAGTTATAAAGAGAGCAAGATACATAATCACTTAATTGAAAATCTTACAGCACATTACTCTTGGTGAATCAGCTGGTAGCCAAGAACGGCTAGTTACAACTAAAAAACAAACAAACAGAAAAAAAAACTGTTTGGTGTAGGAGAAGTATATGGCCGACTTTTTTTCAAATTATATGAAATTGTTAGTTCTGATAATACACGAATAAAAAGAATGCTCGAGTTCGTTTTACCCTAAACACAAAAATCAATTAAATGTTCGTTTATGTTTTATCTACATGGAATAAGCTTTTGTTTTTATAAAAAATTAGTAGTTTTACCAGCTTTATTTCAAAAGTAAAAAAAAAAATATTTTTGTTTCGTTTTGTTAGTTGCGTATGAATTTCTACCGGCTTAAACACTTTGATCTGAGAAGAATTAATTTTGTATGAATTTCTACTTCACTGAATAGTTTTGGCCTGAGAAAAAAAATTCGTTTAGTTTCCTGAATATAGATTTCATAATTCGTCAAAAATATTCAAGAAGATTATTTATTTTTAAATCTACTTCTATTCTGATTCTTACCTTTCTAACAAATATCTTTGCAAGAGCAGTATATATGTTATAGAAAAATTATTAAAAATGGGTAAAATCCTATTTTAGCCCACCTCTGGCAACTTTTTCAAAATCTCGCCAAATCGAAAGTATTTGAATTAAAAGGTTAAGAAAAAAAATTCTTACCTTTCGCCAAAAAATTCTTATTATTCGCCAAAAGTGGGCTAAAATAAGATCAACCCTTAAAAATGATAAATGAATATTTCTTACCATATGTCCCGCTGATGATTTCTTCAACCAGGTAAGACATATTGGCATAATTTTTCATGATGAACACATGCTCTTCTTTGGCTTCTGATGCTATAGCATTGAGGGAGGCTTGTTGAATTGAATTGGTGATGCCGATGCAATATATTTCCACGCCTGCTTGTTTGAGAATTTCTGCCTCTTCTTTTAGATTATCTTCCATGTTTAAATGTCCTGTCAACAAAAACCTTTATCATAGCGTAGCCTATAGCTAAATATTAAAAACCTAAACGAATTTCAGCTTTTTAGCACTTTTTTCAGTTATAATCGTACAGCTAATTTGTTACGTAAATCGAAAGCGCCTTTTCTAAACAGTCACAAAAAACTCGTATTTAATCTATCTTAAAATAAAATTCATGTTCTGCATTATCCGGTTACTGATGTCATTTTTATTTGAATCCCAGATTTTATGTAATAAAATATTCTTAGCAAAAGCGAGAGGCTAACAATCATTCAATATATTACAACAGCACAGGGGCCGCGGTAACCTGGTTGGTAGAGCGTCAGTCTCGTAACCAAAAGGTTGCGGGTTCTGTCCTCGTCTCAGCCAAAGACCGCCGTGTTGGCTAATGGCAGTTGGGGCACGTTAAATAGGTCGTGTCTGCAAAGTCTTCCAAGTTCCCATAACAAAATGATACCTCTGGGGGTACTGAACCAGGGATAAGTCGGTCTCTGATTTGGATCTAAATTCTGACTTGCGGATGGATGAATGAGTGTATGAATGAGTTCGACAGCCCCCTAGAAAGAGTTGTGTCGTGTGTGTTCGAGCAAAGTCGTACTTTCACCTTAACGGTGCTCGTTCACAACGAAAGGCGCACACCTCTGCCTTCATTCGAAAGAGCTCTGCTCATTCGTGCTTGGTATGACCAAGTGGCATTAGAATCACCACAACAACAGCGTTGCCACTTTCTCTAAACTAAAAAAAATGTAAAGACATTGCTATTCGCTTAAAATTTTGAATTACAGATAGAAATATAACAATACTGACGATCAAAAAATTATGTTTTTATTGATATTAATGTTTTAACCAACAAATTAAATTCATTGATTATGAATAATTAATGATTTTAAAAATGAGAATGTAACCATATTTATCAGCAATTTAGCTCTCCAGAAATAAAAATAAAATTTTACTTGCACGAGAACACTTCATGTGCATGGGAAAAATTTAGCTTTTATCAACGAGTTGCCACAGTAATGACAAAAGGTCAAATTAAAAAATCAGTTAAATATTATTGCAATTGAAATAAATATGGAATATCATTATTTCTAAAAAATAAATGCAAAAAGCAATTGCTAATACTTCATTTTCTTGATGTACAGATTTCACATATTTTTTCCAGTGTGTGCTGCTATTGACACGATAATATTTTAATATCTATTAAAAGTTAATTTTAATAAGATTCTTACTCTATATAATTTTGTCATTAAGATTTTTTTTCTCTATATAATTTTGTTTCGAACTTCATATGCGAGTCAGAGAGAAAATTAAAAAAAAAAAAAAATCTTAGAAATGTATCAAATTTATTACGCAATGAATTAAAGACAAAATAGAAGTAAATAATAAACATAAATATTTTATAAACAAGTGTTTATTACTATACTAAAATAGAAATAGATTTTTTAAATAAAAATTGGACATTTAATTAAACATTTATCATCGTTCAAAAATATTTTGCGATGAATCGAAGATGCGATAGTATAGAAAATGCAAATATTTTAAAAACGCGTTTTTATTAGACTGGACAGGAAAGGTTTTTTGCTAAAACTGGACAGGAAAGGTTTTTTGCTAAAACTGCACAGGAAATGTTTTTTTTAAATTCAAAATTGGAGTTAAAATACAGTTGTAAGGACACACACACACACACACACACACACACACACACACAC
>JAPMOQ010051621.1:35750-47834 GCA_026543055.1 Argiope trifasciata
ATATATATATATATATATATATATATATATAACGTGTTTAGCGATAATATTGGTTTTGGCAAAAATGGTCAACTGAGTAGTGTAATTTTTATCATAAAGATTATTTTTATGATAAAGATCTTAAGGTTATTTTTAATTGTTTTAATTTTGTTATAAAAGATGTTATGGAGGTTAATTTAAAAAGGAATTACACTTTTTAAACTTTTTTTTTACATGAAATGAAAATATTGCAATCGTCACTTAAATATATCATTTCTTGATTTCAATGAAACTTGAGACCAAAGTAACTAATTTTGAAATGAATTAAGCTTGGGTACTATAATTCTATAATGTTAGAAATTTTAATTTCTTTAAAATCAAGTCTTGTATCAAGATTGAAGATGACTAGGAATATCGAAATCTGTCAACGAAATGTCTATGCTTCGCTAGTGTTGAACAACTAATTCAAGACTGAAGGCACGTCTTTGCTATATGATTTAATCATTAGAATTGTAGATGGGTATTATATTTTGTTTTAAAACCAGCAGCGGTTGACTTTCTTTGATAATTATATTAGTGGGCAAAAAATGTAAGAAGAAAGTAAGTGATGAAATTTGCTATACGACCATCAACATTATAAATCTCAATCAAATTTAAGACCAGATTGGCAAAAAGATATCGAAAACACGGAGAATTGCATTTACTATAATAAGTAGCTTTAGACAAAATGAAAAATACTATATCAGTAAATAAATTAATATTTTGTATTCGTAAGTTTATATGTCTCGTGTAAGTATGTGAAAAGTTTTCAAATATTTTAAACCTAAAATTGGTAATAATACATGAGTGTGATGTCGCCTTTTTCACGAATGCAATACAGAATATTTAATTTGTACTCGATTTGTTTTAAGGAGGCTATACAAGATACTACGAACACTTTCATATGTTGAAAGCTTGATAGTTTGTAACATCTTAATGTGTAGTTTTGAATAACGTGTTTCCAATGTCAAGTGTCGAGCATTTGTGTTAGATAAAAGATGTGTTTAATATTAAAGGCAAACCATTTGTTCATATGGTCGTACAGTTACATAGCACATTTTTTTTTGCCCATTTCATCAGATAAATTAACTGAAGTGATACCCCACACATTTTCGCGTATCTCCTTAATAAGGGTATTATCATACTCCTCTCGCATAAATTTATAGACTTTGGGTAAGGTCTTGGCACTGGCAAACAGTCATTACGACCCATAGAACTTTGGTAGAAATATATAGTTGTCATTGAATAGTATTTAAATACGTATTTTGAAAAACTTTTTTCCGACCTATTGAAACTAAAAAGTTGACATTGTGACTTGATCATGCACTGAATTTCATTGATTTAAGTCTTGCGTGTATGACTTACTACATTTACATACATGCTAAACTATTGCTAACTTAGGTTAACCTTTTGATAAATTTGGTAAAAAATTGTTATAAGGATTTACATTTTAGAATACATAACAATTAGCTACCTCTTTGTGTTTTATAGTCATCAAGCTCATTTGTACTGGAACAATGTCAGACAGACAACTAGATATAGATTTTGCTAAATATTTGATAAAAATCTACAAAATATGCTGCAAGTTTATCTACCAAATTTCCTGTAACTCAAAACGTTTTTGAATAATTGGGTTCACTGACATACAGATACATATCATAATGCCGAAAATGTCTATTTCGAACTCAGAAATATCAAATGTGAATATCAGTCAAAATTTCGAGTTCATTTTTTTGACGATTACAATATTTTTTCAATATTTGAGAATTAATAGTTAACTTTACAATCCCTTTATTGACAAAAAATTTGAACATGATAATATTATCATGGTAGAAGAAAAAACGGGAACTGCTTTTTTATCCATAAACTGCCCTACTCAAATCATTAAAGGCTACATCAAATTCAATTTCACCAAATAACGCAAGAATTTTTCTGTCAGCATGTAACATAGACATTTCGACATCTGGCGAATTCTTTGATCAAATTTTTGAATCGAAATGAAAGCGTCCGGTATCATCGGTTTATTTTCAATGAATACTATAACATCGAAACAATGGGCAGTCAAGATGATTAACTGAAATTTCAAAACTTTTCCTTTTTCATCATCTTTGAATATATTGCGATATGTTTTTTTTAAATAATACACTGCATAGGGAAACATTAAAATTCTTTATCTTTGATAAAAACATTGCGGATTGTACAGTTGTTTTCGTTATATATCTGCCGTTGAGTGAGTGAGTCTTCGTTACAAACATTTGGAATCAAATGATCACAGGTTTCACTACCAGCCTGGTACAGACTTTATAATAGCCTATTATTAGCCTATTATGTTTCAAATGAAAGGCACAAGATATAAAAAGAGATCATCTTAAGGGATAACAAATTTTATATACTGTCTGTCTCGTTTAAAAGCGGCTTGCCAGGATAAAATCTCCACGGGCATTTGGATCAGATCAGTAGTGAAAGAATTAATAGGAAAGGGACTGTTGATATGTTTCTAGTATGTTGTGGATTTCATCTCCTTAGTGTACTCTGTAGAATTGGGTATCTTTCTTAAAAGCTGAATGTGTTCCCAGACTACGAGATCAATTTCAGTTAAGATGTCTTGAGATTCAAGACGGGATGCAATTCTGCTTAAGCTAAATATGAATTCATTGGGGTAGATAAGATAATAGACAAAGACAACCATTTTAAAACTAAAACAAAGACTTTTATCTCATGTCGACATGAGATAAATGTAGATAAATCCATGTAGGTTTCTATGTATATGCAGATACAAATTAGAGTTACAGCTAATATGTGGGTATGAAAAAGTTACAGTTGAAATGTTCATAGGTGGATAATCACTGATATTTGAATTCGAAGTTTGATTCCGTAGATCACCAAAACAAATTTTCGATCATAGAGCTTGTGTGTGCTATAGAGGAAACAGTAAATTCACCGATTGTGATATAGTGAGCTGTTATGTAGCGTTTGCTACAGTGCCAGCAGGATATGTTTTGAGTTTCATAACATTTAAAAATTGAAATAATCAGTTTTTGAGTATAATGATACATTAAAGAAAAAAAAAACACTTTCATCATTTTATTTAAAGAAATAACATAACAAGAAAATGCATAGTGTTCAACAGTTTGCTGATTGAAAAAATATTTTATTTAATCATTGCAAATGATGTATCGAGAACTTTAATTTTTGGCAGGAATTTGGCTGTGAACCCAATCCACCAACTTTTGAACATGCGTGTAGTATCCGTATGTGTTCTCTAATCCACATCCTACACCCCAACTGACGATTCCAACTTGAGTATAGTAAGTGTATCCATCTTCATTTAATCCGGACTGCATCAATGGTCCTCCGCTGTCCCCCTGGCAGGTGTCATTCTTACCTTGTAATGAAAAGAATTATATATATAATTTAAATCAAAACAAATTAGGTTCAGGCAATGAGGTTATCACAATGAACAAAATGTTTACGTACGATACAATACATATCTATTTTTCAACAAAAACGTCAACTTCAGTCGATCTAGCTCTTGGAAACGGATTTTGCACAGATCATAAGCATTCCAATTAATTATTATACGCAGATGCTTTGGAAAGACTTGTTATGCATTGGATGATCGCGTTCTCGAATTACATAAGATATATTGGCCCTATCGTGTCTGTTGTTTCTTATGGAACTTCCCTTTGGACAAGCCCGCTGTTACAAAGACCGCGATTTAAGTGGATAGAAAGCGTCTCTTGTTTTTTTAATAGCGCCAACGAGGGCCAATATACGCCACTGCCATTCACGCTTCACTCCTTCGCTTGCACAACCCCTTTTTACAGGAGGATGCATTCACACATCTTCCAGATAGAACAGAGGAAGAAAAACCATACTCAAACCCAGGATGCCCCAGATTATGGAGAAGACGCTCTACCCCTATTCCAAGACGCCGGTCCTAACATGTCTAATTGATATTGTTTGTTGTAATTCACGTTCAAATTTCATCGATATATGGGATCAGAATTAACTCTCCACATGAGAGGAAAATCAAGAGAAAGGCATTCAATGTCTCCAGCATTGCAAATACTCTGACAATTTATGGGGGCTTCAAAAACTGTCGCATATGCACTGATGGAAAAAAATCCCAACACTAGGAAGGAGCTGTGCTAGATAAACGAAATTTGGTAGGCGTGTTTATACATCTGAAAGATGATGACGATTCAAATTTCGAGCTACGCGCGTAAGTGTGGCGCTAGTAGCGACACTATGAACATGCAAATGAAGTTTGCTTTAAATAAGTGCTGTAAGGTTCGTGATCGTTATTTACAGTTGAGATCTGACGTAATGGGTTAATGTTAGTCAAGGATGCCTCTGTGAAGACGAAGAAGCCGTTATCAACATCTCACTGAGTTTGAACGAGGTCGTGTTGTAGGGCTACGAGAAGGTGGGTTTTCTTTCCACGATATTGCTGAAAGACTTGGCAGGAATGTATCCACTGTGCATGAGAGTTGGCGGCAGTGGTCAAGGGAAGATACTGCCTCAAGAAGACCAGGTTCCGGGTGGCCACGTGGTACTACTGAGAGGGAAGACCGTCGTATTCGTCGTAAGGTTGTGGCTAATCGTACTGCGTCTGCAGATGAAATTCGAGCTGCAGTTGGCACCACAGTGACACAACGAACTATTACAAATCGGTTACTACAAGGACAGCTCCGAGCCAGACGCCCTGTACAGTGCATTCCACTGACTCCAAACCACTGCCGTTTGCGACGTGAGTGGTGTCAAGCTAGAGCTCATTGGAGGACGAAGTGGAGATCTGTTGTGTTTTCTGATGAAAGAAGGTTCTGCCTTGGTAGCAGTGATAGCCGTTTGTTGGTTAGAAGGAGGCCAGGTGAACGCCTGCTAGTGACCTGTCTGCGGCCTAGACACACAGGGCCTACTCCTGGAGTTATGGTTTGGGGAGCAATTTCGTATGACAGCAGGAGCACTCTCGTGGTTATTCCACGCACCCTGACTGCAAATTTGTACGTCAGTCTAGTGATACAACCTATTGTGCTGCCATTCATGAGCAGCATTCAAGGGGGTGTTTTCCAACAGGATAACGCTCGCCCTCATACCGCTGTTGTAACCCAACATACTCTACAGAGTGTCAACATGTTGCCTTGGCCTGCTAGATCACCAGATCTTTCCCCAATCAAGCACGTATGAGACATCATTGGACGACAACTCCAGCGTCATCCACAACCAGCATTAACCGTCCCTGCATTGATCGCCCAAGTGCAACAGGCATGGAACTCCATCCCACAAACTGATATCCGGCACCTGTACGACACAATGCATGCACGTTTGCATTCTTGCATTTAAAATTCTGGCGGTTACACCGGTTACTTATGTACCAACATTTCCCATTTGAAATGGCTCTACCTGTGATCTTGAAACTTTAATCAATTAAATATGTTACCTAGACAAATGTATTCCTAAAATTTCATTTCTGTACAATAATTTTTTCTTTGTGTTGGGATTTTTTTTTCCCGTCAGTGTAATTGGTTTCAAATTGGTGTTATTAGACCTTTTTTTTTCCTGTATTCATAATCGAGTTCATCTCCAAAATTACGAACCTGTAATTTTGTTTTCCCGCATGATTAATACCACCATAAGAAAGATTGGTTTACAGTCATCTGTGTTAGATGGTGCCCGGGCGTAGCATCAGAAAACCCAAAGTTTGGCGACAAATTTGGTAATCATTTGACGACTTTGGTGACAAAATGGATAATATACGAAATTTCGAGAATTTTCTCGATCCATCTATTAGGAACCGAGATACGTCCAGATATGTTCTAATTGATCCAGAAGCTTCTAGACCCATTTCGCGGTAATTATAAAAGGTCGGCGATCTCAAGGTGGAGTCGTCATCAACACAGTCGCTGGTAATAGTAATGTGTCGAGTGAGTAGACAGCTAAAGCGAGAAGAAACAAAGGTGTTCAGCAGTCTGGAGACACCATAAAGTGAAGCTCCAAGGATCCCCTTTCCTTCTAAATCTTGTCTGACCACTTTGCGTGCTGTGGACGTTATCGCTACTGGATTTCTACGTGTGGACTACTGTCTGCTATTGAGTATGTTGTGTGCTGCCCCTTGTGTTCGTCGTTATTGTATATAGTTGTTGTCTTTGTGCTATCCTGTCCTCGGTTAATAAACGTCGTCGTGGCCTTTTTACTAAAGGACTATTCATTGTGTGTCTTTACACCATACACCCACATCCGAAATGAACCCAAAAGATTGGAAATTTTGTAACAATATCTAAGACATCATTTGTATATGTTCAATTTACATCATTCGACTTGTTAAAATAATAATTGTTAAATAAATAAATGTGTCTATATTATTAAGGCTTTACAAAGCTTTGATACATGATCAGTTGCATAGTGAAATAAGAGGTTATTTTTTTATTGGTTCATTGATATAACACAAAAATTTTCCGGTTCTACTTTCAAGCGATTTATGAAAAATATATTGGAATTTAGGGTATATAAATTTTTTATGATATGACATTATTATTTAGATAATTTTTTCATATTTTTAAAAAATATTGCTTAGCACATAAAAGAAGTAGTGCAAGAAAGTATGCACAAGTGGTTAAAAGAAATTAAATAATGATTTTGAAATTTAAAGAACATTAAAAAAATCACACATATTTCTTTAATTATTAGGATTTAATAAAACGAGAAAAAAAATTAGAAAGTCAGCGGAAAACCTCAATTCTCACTTTAGACGTAAGTCTAATTATGACTTCAACATAAAACTTATGCATGGTTGAGTTATACTGTATTGAGACTTTCAACAACCAATTCAAAAGATAAAAAAAATAAACTAATTCATTTGAATTTTTTAAAGTAAAGCTGCAATTATTATGCTAATTTCAACGTTTGTATGACAGCAAATTTGTATGAAGCCGACTATATTCATCTTAACTCATTAATTGCCAATTTTTAAAAATTGTTTTAGCCCGATAAGTTATATATATATGCAGAAAAAGCTGTGTAACGGTATAATTATATTAAAATTATGTTTTGTTTCGAAAGTATTTGGCATTTTTGAATACATTCATACATACACATATATATATATATATATATTGACGCCAGGTGATGTACGTAAAATCCTAAAATCTCCAAATGGGGAACTTGGTTAATGAGGCTTGGGAAATGTGTTAATATGCTTGCTCAGTGAGATTTCCGTTAAACAGTATTGTCTTCGTGATCTGACAATATTATAATAAATAGAAGTAATGTATAGCATCAAATTGGAACGCTGTTCTAAATAAATCAAGCAGCAAAAGAAAAAATCTGATAAGATGTATAGTTGGTAATATTACCTACAATGCTGGTTTTATGCGCATTATGTTTCAATGCTTTTGCTGCACATAAAGCAAAAAATCTACCAAACGTCTCTGATTGCCTTTGAGTCCCATAACGAAATTAATCATTACTTTCCAGTGCAATAGCTCAATTTTATATGCATATAATAAATTACCCTTAAGATAGCCAACATGCACATATGAGCCTCTATTGTCTTTTGAATATGATTTAGTATTTAAAGTTTGCTTTTTTTTAGTTTTGATAATTTATAAGTAAATAAATAAAGTAATATGTGTTTAAATCTTTATATTTAAAATCTTTAAATGTAAAGGAACTTGATTTTTTCATTTGAAATGTTTTAAAGATCTTATTTCGATACAAATATCTATTAACTCACCTCTTCCATCACCCGCACAAAACATGCGCTCACTGAAAGCGTTTTCAGGCAGATTTCTGTCAAGAACAACCCTGCGACACCTTTCCTCCACCTGAATGGGAAGTACTATTTCCTTCAACTGATCAACCGGTTTGATCTGCACTTGCTCCATCACATTCACGACACCGGTATGTCCCCAGCCTATAGCCACTACACTTTCTCCTGGTTTGTAGAGACTCGTATCGAGGGGTAATTCTGAAAAGTTAGGAAATAAAGTTAAAAAAAATTAATTATTTATTATAGTAACTGAATACATGGATATTATTTTAAAGTTTTATAAACATTCGCAGTTGCGCAAATTAGTATTTAAATAATACTATTGCTGATTTCGCCGTTGGGTTTGCTTGTGTAGGGGTGTATGGTGTGAGAACACAATCAGCAGGCTTCGGTAGGAAACAACGACTACTTTTATTTACACGAATCCAGGTAAGCAAAAAGACGACAAAAATGTACAGCTAAGACAAACACACAACAATGCACAAAATAGAAGTCCACAAGTAGAGAAATCCGGTAGTAACAACGTTCACAGCATGCAAAGCGATCCGACAGAATTCAGACAGACATAGGATCCTCGAAGCGTCATTTACGGTCTCAACAGACGGCTGAAACTCCTCATTGTCCCCCGCTTAGTTGTATCACTACCATAAGATTGGCTGTACAGGACTCGATGCATCCATACTAAACACCAGGGCACGATGCATGCAGCTCAATTCAACAAGAGCTCCATAGCAACAATAGCAACAAGTAGGCCCCCCCACCGTTGCTTCACTATCCTCTCGAAGATTCGTTACTTGTTGGAAGATTGTTACTTACGACTACAATTCACCACGACAACTCGCAGCTTGAGAATGCAAGCCTTTTATAGTTCCCGGGAGGGGGGACTAGAAGCGTCTGGATCAATAAGGCGTAAGTCCTTTCCTAATGGACAGGTCGGCAAAATAATCAAAGTTTAGAACATTATCCAATTTATCGCCAAGGTCGCTAAATAGTCGCCAAGTTTGTTGCAAAGCTGTGGGATCACTGATTCGATATTCTGCAGCATTCAATACAGATAAATGTAAATCAGTCTTTCTTATGATGACACTACTAGCATGGAAGCAAAATTACAGGTTCGTTACAATATTATATCCCACCTTTGGTACGTATTAGTACATTCATCATGCATTTGGCGCAACGTAGTCAAATTTGACCCTTGAGGTTGTAAACCCTATTATCCACACACATATTTCTTTCTTTAATTATAAATTTTTCATAATTTGTATTGTATTATTTTTCTCAAGAAGTTGAAATCACTATTTTAAACTTACCTCGAGGTGGCAAACATATTGGTCGAATTAAGGCATTATATTCCATTGGTCTTTTAAGCTGTAGTAAAGCGATATCATAATCAAAGATCTTCCCATGGCGATAACCAGGGTGGACAATTATTTTCTTAACTTCAAATTCTTGCAAAGATGACTGATTTTTCACGTCAGTCAAACCTAGAATATAATGATAAAGGAGGATATAGAGATAATTTTTTTGGCGAAATAACTTTTTTTGATAACTTAACCAAAAAGTTATCTCAAACCTAGAATATAATAATCTAGAAGTTTTGAAAAATATCCAACTTTTATATCTTTCCGAATCCGAAAAGCGAATTTCTGGAATTATATCCACATTTTACCGATATATCAGTCGGTTTTTGAATCTGATAATTTAAAAGCGCTTTTAATAAATATTGAAGTACAGTAAAAGCTCCTTATTCGCGCTTTCACTATTCGCTGATTAAAAAAATTGTGACCCAATTCCTATATTCACGGATCTAATAAGTACATACATAATAATAAAAGAATTTCAATAGGTATCCACCCCATTATCCTTTGCAAATGCCGTGAAATGGACTAATAAAGAAAGTAAAAGAGATCTTATTACAACTTTGCTTTAAGTATGTTGTTAAATGATATCGCCGAGGACTTTGACATAAGCCGCCTTCGCCGCGATCGGTGTTTTCGAGAATGTCAACAAACAGAATGAAAGAGACCTTATTACTCGATGAACAAAGTATATTTGTAGAATTAACGACTAAGAAATAAGGTAGAACTAATGATTAAGAAATGAAAATTTACTCTCCTCATTCCGAAGATTAATTTGAATCTGACGTAAAGAAGACAGATCTCAAAGACAATTTAAACTATTTTACTGTAACGATTAAAGACAAGCGAATTATACGAATACACAGTGGGCGACTCAATCGAATACAATAATCCACCGGAAACATGAATAAGAAAAATGAATAGACTGGAAATAATAATAATAATGAAAAACTAAGCTCATTTTTTTTGCTGCTTCTTCGTTGGTGCCACACTCGTCTGAATTGAAGGAGCTTTTTCCATTTAGGTGAAGAATGTCTGTACAGTTGTTGATTAAAACTAAACACGATTTAGGATTTAAAACGTAGACTAGTATTAGATTTCGAACTAATTTTTTCAAAAGGTTTAATCTTCTGTCTGTCTGCATTTTTTTTTTGCTTAATTGATTCTATAACTCAAAAACACTATGACTTAATGAATCTTGATATGTGATCTAGAACTGCAGCTCTTTATCATATTTTGTCTTCCATCGATAAGACAATGACGATCAAAATATATACTCGATTTTATGGTTATTTACATATCAATCGCATGAAAGTGAATGATCTCTAAAAAATAAAATAACATTAATGTTTATTCTCTATATCAGTAAAAGAGCTAGAGCTCATTCCAGATCAATGTCTTGTAAGCATTGTTTTTCAATTGCATGCAGTTGATGCATAATGTAACTATTTACTTTGCTAATTAACCGTGTATTTTATATCAGTGTGAAAGTTAAAAATAAAAATCTGAACGCTCATGATATTCATAGCCTTTCCCAGGATCTAAGGTTTCATAATGAAATGAATAACATATTTATAACAGAATAAGGAACGCTTTCGTTGTGGCTGGTTTTACTTTTTAACAACTTGGAATTCTAATGTGCTGTCAGATAATATAAATAGTGGGCTAAATGACATATTAACCTTTCCGAATACTATTTTCTTTTGAATTTATACATCATCAGTTTGGAATAAAATTCATAATTTTGAATGATGATATGATGATGAGGAAGTTATCTAAGCGATGATGTCATTATCTAAACGTACATATGGAATGCTACCAAACGTAATAGTATCACATAGAAATATTTTAAAATTGCGCAATTCCTTAAAGAATAGTTTTTCTATCTTCGATGTGATAGATTCGACAGAAAGATTATTATTATTTGCAATGGCTCTCATGACTTCAGTAAAATTTCTATAGATCTTCGTCATGCCTTTGAGATTAAAATCATCTTTTATTCAAAAGTAATATAAATATGGTACAATATAAATAAAAAATAAAAGAAAATTTATCATAAATTTCTAATTATAATGTGAAAACACTACTATTTTTAAAGTCATTATTAAAAAAAAATTATTATTAAAAAAAACATCGTTTTCCTAAATATCCACGCATACGTAATCTGATAGATGGTGACTATTTCAAACCGTTCAAACTGATTAATGACTTAAATTAATTAGGACATTTCGTAAGAATTCATAGAATGAATAAGTTGTAAATTTAGTTGGCGATAAATCGCCAAATGTGACAACCTTCTGCATTATTTTCTAACAACCCTGAAATTGAATATCTCAAAAACGATAAATCGGCAATTTGTTGCCTATTCATTTTGAGGCTTGAAATAACTCAAAACTAAATAACATCATGTTCTCATATGATAATAAAATAAGTTATTTTTTGAAAATCCATGAATTTATAAAAAATATTTTAAGATATTTTAAACTATTCGGTATTTCAGTTATTCTGTAATTTAATTACATTTCGGATGCATTCGAACATCTATGAAATACTTTTTGTTGTAAAATAATAAAGACATACATATAAGGAAAATCCTTAAAAAGTTCTGATACAGGATATAATTGCCTGATACAGGATGCCACTCATATGATAAATAAGAATCTTTAATCATATTTCACTTATCGATTTTTCTAGTCTATTCATCCAAAAGACATACTATTCATTTTTTTCTCCTTAACATACTCACCTAATTTAACTATTATGTCTTTTTCTTCTCTCTTCATATTCTTCTTAAACAAACAGTGGGCTGCGGTTAATATAAAACTTTCATGTATTATAGAACCACCACATTGAAACTATAAAGCACAAAAATGAGTATTTTATTATTTTAAATACCTTTAGGCAATGATAAGAGTATAATACATTTCACTCAACATA
>JAPMOQ010051621.1:47844-80078 GCA_026543055.1 Argiope trifasciata
TCTTTTCGAATAAATGAATAAGTATTTACCTCTGGTTGCAACCCAGGTCCAACAAAATATAAGGCTGCCATCCAAGGCCAAGGATCGGTAGCTTGACCGCCACCAACAATTCTTCCACGACCTGTCAATTTTTCTAAACCCAGACCACATTTCGAGTAATCTAAAAGAAAATTTGCTTTAGAACAGACTGAAAAACTCTAAAAAGATTTACAAAAAATACTAATCTTATGATTGTAATTTGTTAAGAATTAAATAAAATTATTTAATGAATTTCAACATCTTTTAAATAAAAAGAATGGCCGACACAAGTTGTCTCAAAATTTCTTGTATAGTCTTTCAAAAAAGGACACGAACCTCTATCGTTACTGATAGTCAATGAATGCCAAAATCGAAGTATTCCATTTGATTTTGTAATTGACAGCAGTAAAAACATGTAATTTTTATTTTCAAAAGTGTGTGTGTCTTCATATGTATTTCAATAATCTCTTCAAAATTTCGATTTCCAAATTATAATTTTTTTTCTTTCTTTCAACTAATTTTACATATCATAATTCCTGAGAATGTGGGAATATACCAATTTAATCCAAAAAAAGTTGGAGAAATACAAAGAGAACTATCTAAGGATTATTTAAATGAATGTAAAAGCTCTCCGTTATTATAATTTTTAAATTTAAATTTAGATTTTATTAGCTAATAATAAAATGTAAATTTTGGATTTTAAATTAATTAAATATAATTCAGTGTTCAATAATGAAATTACTGCTGAAGGGATGACATCCCTTTTAGAAATTGTCTCCTTGAAAGCAAGTGTCTGCAAGAAAAATATTCATATTTCAGAAAAGTAGAAGTCCAGCATCGTACTTTGAGCAAAATTTAACGAATGAATATGTATATTTACAGTATAATAGGATGAGGTGCGAGCTTCAAAAAGGATTGCAACCCCTACATCGGCAATGCACAAAATTTAAAAATATCTAAAAAATACATAATGGAAGTTCTGTTAAAAATAATTGCAGATATTTATGACTAGTAATATCTAAAAATGTAGGTTTTAAAGAATTGCATAGTAATGGGACCAAGGAAAATTTTTACTCACCAATAGTTCCATTAGTGATTTCTTCAACTAAGAAAGCCAGTGTAGCATAATTCTGCAGGATAAACACATGTTCATCTTTAGGATCTGATGCTATCTTATAGAGGGAGTCTTGAAGAACTGAATTTGTGACACCGATGCAATAGATTTCCACACCAGCTTGCTTCAGAAGTTCTGCTTCTTCTTTTGGATCACCTCCCATGTTCGCTTTGCCTGTTTGGAAAAAAGTAGCTATAAAATGCCATGACAAGTATAAATAGATAGAATAAAATTGTACTGAGTCAATTTTTAAAAAATAATTAAGTCTAAAATTGTAGCTATTGTACAAACCATCAAGTCGACCCTTATTTCAAGATGATTTTCCTAAAATAATAAAAATTTAATATTTTTCCTGGCTTTTTTATTTTTTACATTTATGGAAAACGAAGAAATTATGTCATTCACTGCAGTAATGAATCCTAATATTGCGAAATGAGGCAGAATTAATTTTTTTAGCTTAAATATGAAAGAAAAAAATATTATTGACATTGCCTTAATGACTATTTTTCTCGATATTTATAGTTGTTGGCGCTTCATTTCTTTTGCATTTTTCAACATCCAAATTTTCTACTTGACGATACTTTGGTTCGTTTTATTTTTCTGCCGCTGGTAGTGATAATTTTAATATATATTGAATGATCTATGCTCTTATAAAAATGAAAATGTATGAAAAGGTGAAATGCTGTCTATCGTGTCAAGAAAAGATCTGACGTGCAAGAAAACGAAAATTTCATTCGGGATTATCTGAAGAATATGTTGAAAATTCTTCCATTAGATTTGATCAATATGGATATGTGAATAATGGTACATAAAATTGGCCATGCATATCATATCAAATATTTGCATAACTGTAAATTTGGCATATTCCTCTATGTTATAAACATACCTCCTATATGCTTGATTTTATTACTTCACATAATACATCAGTGCATTTGTCTGATTAATATATGCATTGATAGACATGCATTTTTACTTAAAAAACTTTATTATTATAAAAATAAAATGATCATTTTATTAAAATTATATATAGAAAAAATTTCTTTGATTCAATACATTTTACGGGCTTAATAATTAATATTAGTTTTATAAAAACTTGAAACAGGCATGAAATAAAATAATTATTTTACCGTCTGTCAGGATGAAAATGATGGATTTCATTCCTTTTTTTGAAAGCCATTTTTGAGTTAGAGGTATCAATTCTTCACGTATGTGAGTTAAGGCGGTATTTGCAGCAGTTCCCCCTCCTTGAATAGTAAAAAGTGGAGATTAAATACAATATTTGCAATTATCAGTGGTTTTAAAAGTCACTTTTTATATAATAATCATGCTAAAGAAGTAACTTATTTCGAACTGCTCAGTTTGTTACTAAATTCACCTGTAAAATTCAGTCTGTCAAAAGCTGCTAAAACATCTTCCGTTGTTTCATATTGAAGTGGTAAAAATTGAGTTTCTGCTTTAGAACTGAAAGTCAGTGCTCCAACTCTGGCTCCATTTTTGGAAATACCTACCTGAAAAATAGAAAAACTTCAGTTAACTGTTGAAGAAATAAAGATAAAAAAATGTAGTTCTAAGAAAATCAGTTTTTAATATCTAAATGATTTTTTTCTCTTCAACAGACATGCTATACTCGGCTTAGACAGAGGCGATGCTGGAAACTTGTTGAAGACGCCGAAGAACAACCCCACAGAGTATGAAGGAACTAACTGCACTGATGACACTGGCACCTTGCTAACAACTCTCAAGATGAAACGCATATTGGTACAAAAAAGGAATAAAAAAAAGACATTTTGCATTACATATTAAGTGATTAACTTGTAAAAACTTAAAAATATGCATGAAATACATCAAATGAATGTTAGATTTACATTTAGAGGGAGTTAAATACAAAATATTTGATAAAATATCCCTAATAGAAGATTTAATGATGAGAATTTTCATGAGCTCTTCGACTTCAAGAGACAATTTCTTTGCCATCTGAATCTGTATTCTCCCCATAGTGCACAGGATTTGATCATATGATTTTTAGATCCTTCTTCGGTGCCCCACTCATAGGTCGAACTTTGATCAAAGAAAGGACTTTGATGCACTGAAAATATACCATGGCCAATGTGTATTTGGTTAAGATAAAAATCCCCTCCAATTTGGTCAACCGAAACGTTTTTAAAATGTTGATTGGTTGTTTACTTTTGATGGAATTAAAGTAACAAAAAATTCGAATTGTTTTTTGTTCCTAGATTTTTGTTCCATTCTCGTAATTCGTTTTGGTACTGGTTAGCAAAGAAACATAATGTTAGAGGTAGACCCTTAAAGAATATATAATTCTGAATGCAAATTTAAAGGTTGTAGACAATAATAGGCTATTGATACAATTATTACTAGTAGCCCTTTCAGTTATCTTTTATTTTTATCTGACTTATATTTTCCTTTCTCAACAGGCTATAACTCCTTCAAAAAAAACCCTTTCCGAATAAGCAAAATACATTTGAAGCAGTGTGTGATTAGAAAGTTACCAATATTATAGTTTTTTTAAATAATATTTTATTTACAATATTGTTGTAATCAAAAATATCTAATTTCCAGATATAATGGATATAAATTACTAAATCTTGCAATCGCCGATAATTTTTATCGAAGAAAACAAAGCACTTTTCATTGAAATAGTTAAATACTTTGGAATGGTTAACTTCAATTCTCTGATTAGTACCAATTAAAAGAATAACTTTTGCATTCATATATCAGAAGGAATCTTTACGTCTCTGATAGCCACATCACAATTTCTCGTTTCTTCTTAGTCTGTCAAGAGATGACGATTTTCGGACAACAGATGCACCTTTACAACTATATTTATAGATTTTTTTTCTTTGGTGAAAACATTCCAATAAAAAACAGTTGCTGTTGATCTTGAGGATTTGGAAATTTTGTCACTATAACTGCAATAGTTAAAGTTTAAGCATTTTTTCATATGATTCTTGAGCACACACCTCAAAATACCTTGAATCAAAATTTTAAATTTTATTCCGTTCTTGTGAATGCTATGGTAGTCACGGTCTCGTATATCAGGATAAATTTGCAAAAAATCGTCCACTGTGTATTATAATATTATTTTAGATTACCAACACTTTTTGTTAATGTTTTATTGATATTTTTCAATTCCTACAATGAGTTCACACTCTCCCTATATATATTTATATATCTTGTTCAAATTTTAAATCGTTAATAAAATACTTTTTACTCATCTACTCAAGTTCAAATACATTTTTTAAGCTTGGTAGTGGTTGACGCTTTTTTTCGCATAATAATTCATTAATTAAAATTAATTAATTTTTAATACTTTAAATAGAGTTTTAGCTGCCTGTAATGAAAATTGAAATCAACTGGCAGTAGTTCAATCGGTAAAATGAAAGGATTTCAGTATTTGTCACGGGAAGATAAAGAATGAGAGTTCAATTCTTGCGAAAATCAATAACTTTTTGATACTTAATAATTTGTTTCATAATTATTTGGTAAAAAGTAACTAAAATAACATTTTTCTTTGTTCACCCAAGTAGAAATTAAATAATTTTTTTTAAATATTACTTGCTTAGACGACGATGCATAACAAAGTATGATATTTAATTGGAACTCTAAAATATTTTTGAATTCTCCTTGTATCTAATATAGCTTGTCATATTTAGATTTAAAGTGCAATATAGTTTTTTACTTTTTTAATAATGGCCTTTGCAAACTCGACGCTCTTTCGAAAATTCCCTTCTTTGACGCTCCCAGAGACATCGAAGGCGAAGTAAAAGATGAGTCTGCCTGGGAAATTGATGTCTAACACCCGTCCTATGGGCATAACTCTGGTCCCGTTGTGCCAAGTTTCCATTAGAGCTTTATGATATTCCTGCAATTTCCGTTTCTGCTCGGCTTCCTTTTCGGCGATTGCCTCTTTTAAGATATCGCCGATTTTGGCGCTGTTGTCAAAATCGTAAGGACCTGAAAGAACCAAATATTAGAAATCTGGAGAGATATTCCATTGACTTTCTCGCATACTATACACTATTTGTTCAAGTAATAGATACAGTCTAATAAATCAAGTAATGTAAATTTTTTAAAAATTAAATTCATTTTTAGGTCAGCAAAGAAAATTCATTTCAGTTACTTTTTATTCAGTGTTACTTTTATTAAATAACTTACGTTATTTTTTATTAAATCATTACCCGGCGCACTGCTCCCGCAGAAAAAATAATTCTGGAAATATCTTCTAAAATTTAAAATAAATGTCTTGTTTAGTTAAGAATGATAGAAATGTTCATTTTCCTATCGGAAATGAACACATTCATTGAAATTGAAAAATATAAAGAGGAGAAACGTAAATAATATTAATTCCATCTTTTTAACTTTATTATTCAAGAGTTTAGGATTGGCAATATTTTTTGTTTTTACATCTTCAACAGAAACAAATAAGTGCAAGTAATTAGTATACAAAGTTTCTTCGCAATCGGATGAGCGGTACGGCACCACATAACAGACATCAGACAAACATTCATTTTTATTTATATAAGCTATCAAAATTTTTAAAAAGAATCACCAAGTTTATTTTCACAAGTATTCAATTCACATTCCTCATCTTCATGTGACAAATACTTAATTCCTTGCATCTTGCTGCTTGAGCTACGCCTGCTGTTTGCAATTTTCGTTACAAATTGCTAAAACTCTATTTAAAGTATTAAAGATTCATTGAATTTAATGAGTTAACGTTCGAAAAAAGCTATATTAACATCAAGTGTCATCCACTACAAGTTTAAAAAATGTATTTGAACTTGAGTGGACGAATAAAAAGTATTTTATTAATGGTTGAAAATTTGAGCAATATATATAAATAAATATATATAGGGTGAATGTGAACTAATAGTAGGAACTTGGAAAATATTTATTTTTCTTTGATACATATTTTAGACAAAATATACAAAATGCTCATTTAATTTAATTGACCTATGCCATATTATCTCATGCATGGATATACAGGTAGTTTCATTAATGGAATTGGTTGAAAATTATAGTCTTAATTTTGAGACAAAGTTTATTTACCAAGCCCATTCTGTTTATCAGTTACAATGCTTAAAATCCTGTGAAAGTTGAGGTTGCTTAATTTTGGAATTAACTCAAAAATTAACAGTGATTTATAATTTTGACTCGAGTATTAAGTGCCAAATTTCCTTTATTAATCTCATTGCATTTTCCGAATTTTCGCATTTGAATTTTCGAAAAAAGACATATTAATACAAGGTATTGTTTTCGCATTCATATAAGCTTAAAGCTTAAAAAAGGAAAGAGAATGTGTTGAATCGAGCATTGAATCGTTAGTGAGTCGTCAATTGAATTCGACTGTATAGAATCGACAGTAAAGAACAGCAGACGTTGGGTAGGTTACAACATCATATGTAGACTCTTTTCTACAGAGCTCTTTCCTCGCGCTTTGCATTAATACGGCTGTTTACTACTGTTTTGTCATTTGTGAGCTTATGTTTGCATAAAAGCTGTTTTGTGAAAGTTTTGGTTGTTTTGCTGTTCCATTGTTTGCTATTAAACCTATTGGACTGCCTCACTGTACTCCAATGCAAAGGATCCTTTGGTTTTCGAATTTTCAGATTAAACTAAATAAATTACATACATAAACAACATACTTACCTAGGCATCTTGTTTCTTCACCAGACCACTTTCTGTTCGGCAAGCACTCTCTGACTTCTGATCCTATTAAAATGTACCCACCGTAGCAACCGAAACCAACTACATCTCCCATCTCATAGCTACTACTGTTCTTTCCTCCATTAATAGGGATCCCAGGATCAGGACAGTAGTTACCTATAAAACAGTAACACATTATACTTTGGAAGGGCTACAAGAAAATTCTCTCTTGTTAAAATTGTCAAATCAAATTATTCAAATTATGAAAAGATAATTTTAAACGACATTCACCTTCATGACTTTAAGTATGCACCTTATTTATTTGAATTCCATCTCCTCCATTATAAAAGGATTCCCTTTCAGTTTCTTGTTTGATACCAATTTTATACTTTATAATGGTACATCTAACATGTAGTTCAGTTATTGTATCATTCCTCATCTTAAGCATTTCATTACAATCCTAATCATACAGTTTGATGCAGAATAAAAAGAATGTTAAAAATTTGATCATTTACACATTAAGTAATTCTTTACGAGAGGAAGAGTAAAAATATCAAATAATACAAAATTTTGATATAAGTTATACAAACAATAAAGATCGATGTGCATGTGTGTGTGTTGCTATTCCACAAGCCAGACCATTAATCCTAAAGCTACCAAATTTGACAAATGTATATCCTAGATATTAGAAATATGTGCCTCGAAATGTTTTTTTTTTTGAAATTCTGATTAGAATTTTAATTAATTGAAATTTAAGCTGAATTTTGATATTTTTCTCTGATAATTTCTGAAAATATTATCGAGCAAAAAATAATTAAAAACCGTTTTAAAATTTAAAAGATTATTTTTTAACCCTTTGCGATCGTATTAAATTTGGACATAGGTGTCTTGCTAGTCGGAATTAATTTCCGTTGAGCGAGAAGTTATTCATAGTGTACAAGATTATGAAGGAAAAATACAATTTACTCATTATCATTCTTTTGTAAACTTCTATATTGTATACACAATAATGTTTTAATGCTAAATTTTATTGTAAAAATTATAGTTTATAATTCATTATCTTGTGGTATCTGTCAAAACAGTCTTCAGTAGGAAGTACTGGACTCTGATAACGAGTGTCGCCAAAATGATTCGTTTGGCGTCAATAATTACTTTCTTGAATTTTTGTGGAGAGTTAGAGGAGGCTCTATTAATATCAGGTTTAATCATTACAAAGTGGTATAAGCACTGTATTGGTTCATGAATAAGTTAGTTAGCCCTTTCTGTCCTTTCGTAAAAAAGTGTAAACTGATGGATAAACTAAATGGAGATTAAGATACGACGAATACGATATAAGTTTAATATGTTTCTTTGCTGATCTGGCCGAGAGCAGACATATGAGGAAAGGTAAAAATGCTTTGGTGGCTGAGAGTAGGTATACGACTGCAAAGGTTTAATGAGAACAGTTTAATAATCTTGCAATTTTTTCCTTAATTTTAGCATTTAAAAAATTTTTTTTTTTTTGCCAATTTTCATCAATAGATCACATTGTTGCCTTAAAATTCAAACCATTTTCATTGTTTTACTAGCAATTCGATTGACAGAATTTTTTATCATTAATGAAAGCTAAAGAACGAACTTTTAGTTTAATATCTGCTTAATATAAAAATGAATTTACACATAGATCTATGAATTGGATATTTAATTTGATGATATAGAAGATGTCATATAATTCATATTCATTTAAAAGGTTTACGTGCTTTATAGATTTAGAATATATAAGAGAAAATTAAAATAACACGGCAATAAAAAGCAATAATATGGTGAATTCATGGACAGAAGTTATATCAACGAAAATTAAATATAACTATCATTCTTTGCGAATTAGTTATCCGTCAATTATTTATTGACAAAGATCACCAGTGGGGGTGATCTTTACAAAGGTGTCTAGCCTACCTTCTAACAAAGGTGTTATTCCAGAGAATGACTTGCATAGCAGTGGAATAAAATAATTACGAGACATTAACTTTAGATGAGAATTTAGATTTTTACAGCATTTATCGTGACATTCTTGGCGAGTCACTTGACGATTAATTCCTGATATGTAGCTTATACGTCCGAAAATCAAATTTGTATTTTAGACTTCTTTATCCCAAAATATTGAAAAAAAAAGAATTATAAGAATAAACTAGACTTGTAATAACTATAAAGAATAAACTAGACTTGTAATAACTATAAAGAATAAACTACATTTGTAATAACTATAAAGAATAAACTTCACTTGTAATAACTATAAAGGTTAAACTAGACTTGTAATAACTATAAAGAATAAACTACACTTGTAATTACAAAATTACATATCAGATTTGACATATTTAAGTGACTGTAATTTTGAGTTATCGCATTTACTTGTTTTTAAAAATACAGAGCAACAGAAGGTCAATTCTTTGTTGGATTTCGCACAAAATTTGATAAGTGTCTAAACTATAGTTGTTTACCCTGTAAATCGAATTTTATCTATTTAGATCTTTTTGTTTTGTAGTTCGTTTAAATTATATTCGAACAACCGGGCAAATATACTTCCTCCGAGTTTATTTTGATCGAAATCTAAACATTTAACCCAAAGAGTTTTATTGTTATGTCTAATTTAAGCCGTTTTTTTTATCTTTGTTTCAGACAGACAGACATTGTCCAAAAATATGTTTTTCGAACTCAGTAAAGTTTGAAACGTGGAGATTCGTCAAAATCTAAAGTTTGAATTTTTTGACAATTACTTTTTTTTTTCTATACAACGTAGAAGAAAAAATAATAAAGAAAGATCCATTACATTGCGATTAAAACCGAATGATTTATAAACACTTGAATATTACCACCTCATTGAAACAACGATATTACACTACTGCACCATGCGTCTCAAAGATATGACAATAAACACCTGAAGTTTTCCCCAAAGCCTTCAATTATGAAAATATTGTTTGTTCTAAAAGTGTAATATTTAAAAATTCATAATTCAGTCATATTTGAAGGAAATTTTTTATAAAAAAGATACAGAAGATGAAAAAGTTTTTAAATTAAATTTTTATAAATTATATTGTTATATCCATCGGGTTCGTTTATTTGTATAGTAGAAGATAAGCAAAACAATGACCCACAGTCCTTTAGTAGAAGACACAACACAGACGACGTTCATTTACAGGATGAATACAACGAATATTTACAGAAGACAACTACACACAGCCGAGACGAGAACATAGGACAGCAGACAGTAGCCAACAATAATAAGAGTAGTTCACACGAAGAAATTTTGTAGTGACAATCACCACAGGACACAAAGCCGCCAGACAGGATTCAGCAGGAGAGGGAATCTTTTATGGATTCTGGCTACGCTCATGCAGATCTCTACAAACAGTTGAGACTTCCGCAGTCTCTTCTCGCTTCCTCTGCCGACTCACTATTTCAATTTGCATCTACTTCTCAGTTCAGGATTGCACCGTTCAAGGCGACGATACAATGGACAACAACACACGACACAGGCTTCGACAGAATACGGGACATAGCAATTCAGCACTCCATCGCTGTTTTGGTAATTCTCGGCGACTCCTCCATTCAGGACTCCTATTCACGATCTCTCACTTCAGATCTACTCAATTCACCACACTGATCCAGTTTCAGAATGCCGGCCGTATATAACTGTGGGAGACGGGGAAATCAGCTTCTGGATCAATAAAGATAATTCTTTACCTATCTCAGTTCCTAATGGACAGATCTGGAAACCTCTCGTAGTTTCGGGTATAACCCATTTTGCCGCCAGAGTCTCTAAATGGTCGCCAAGTTTGTCACCAAGCTCTGGGATCTCTGATGTAACACCTGGGCACAGTTCAATACAGATGACTGTAAATCACTATTCCTTGCGATGAGATTATTAGCGGGGGTAAGCAAAATTACAGGTTCGTAACAACATGAGCACTCTCAATACTCTTCTTTTAAGTAATTGTCTCGATAGCAATTAAAAATTGTTTGATTAAATTTTGGATAAAATTAATAATCCACTCAAATTTTCATAAACAGTATGAAAATGTGAAAGAAAATATTTATCAGAAATTTTATACAATTAATTTGTTCAGTTCGTCTCTTATTTGAAAAACGACTTATAAATTTGCACTCGGAAATTTCAACCGGGTGTAGGTGGGAGTGACGGATAGATCGGTTTTTCATGTTTTGATGAAAAAGAAGTCAATTTGGGAGAATACAAATTAAACTTAAAAATAGTGGAAATTAAAAATATATCAAGAGTAAATTTTAAATAAATGTACATTTGGAAAAATATTACTCAGTAAAAAAATTGATTGGAATGTATGAAACTGCACTTAAATATATATTATACAGAAATCAAATATTAAAAAAAAATAATACCTATATTAATTTTTGTAAGATTTAACCTTGTTTAAGAAATAGGGTTCTCGACAAGTCTTCCTATAAATACTTTTTAACCCGAAAAATCAGTGTGCAGAAAATTATTCCATTTTACAATAGCCATATTTCTGATTTTAAATTGTGATTTTCAAAAAAAAATTAAATTGAAATTAGCATTTTACCTTAACTACCCTTTTATATGATGGCTATATTAGTGAATATCATTTTTAAATATTTTTCGAGAGTTAAAACTCTATTCACTACAAAGTGAAATTAATTCAAATTTTCCCCTTTGTTTGCAAAAGCTGATTTTATAGTATCATCTGATATTTTAGAAGAATAATTTTGTAGTTGGAGTATTTGTTTAGGATCTATGAAAAGCTTTAAAAAATCCGTTAAGAAAATTTTGAAAATTGTAAGCCAGATAAAAAAAAAGATTTTTCAAACTGAGATTTTTGAAAATTTATTCCTGATCAAAATAAGTTAACAATAAGTTTGCAAACTAATTTTGTTGATCTTTTTAACTTAAACTTTTCTTTTTCATTTAAAATTTTTTCACTCTAATTAATAATTTTTACTCTCTTAGAAACCGACGTTTTAATTCCACTTCCCCCTACATTTAGGCAGGAATATATATGGGTGCAAATTAAGATGCCCGTTTAAATTGTCCAAATCAACAATTTAAACCAATAAAAATAATGTTATATATTTTTCCATGTCAAAGTGCAATTCGATGGAGCTAGTTTGATTCAAGATTTGGGATATTGCACAGCATCAGCTTTAATATGCAATTAACATTCAAACTGATGTTTAAAAAAACATTATTTAACAATTTTTAATTTATAGTTTAGTTAAGAAGAGAGTAATGGCATTTTTATCTAAAAAATATTTATATGAGAAAGAAAATAATTGTACTTGAATGGTCGCATCTCGCCAATTCGTTGTTCCATTGTCCATTTGGCATGCAATATCTTTCAAATGATCCAATGAGTTCGTAGCCAGTGAAGCATTTGAATGCCACTTTATCGCCAATTTCGAAAGAATTTCCTATTCTTGTACCGTGTTCGGGAACACCGGGATCAGGGCAATGGATTGCTGAAAAAAAAATTAATAAAAAAAGATTAAGATTACTTTGATTTGTAGAATTGGGGGTAAAATATTCAATTCTGCTATCTTATATTCTACAGAAAATTACAGTTGACTATTATCTAAAGAAAAATGTTTCCTCTAAAAATCATTTTTGAGAAAAAATACTAAATCTTACACTTGCTGTAAAAGGTTCAAAACTCCCCAAAAGTTTGCAAAAAAGCAATAATAATCCGTCATAGCTATCTATATAAGGGATATCCAGAAAAAATAAATAATTTTTTGCTATTTAAAAACATAAAAAACAATATTATAGAAGGCAATAACATTAACTAATATTAGCGGTGACATTAATAATTCTTTTTTAAAACTGGAAGAGCATAAATAGAATTAATAAGAATGTTTTTATCGCTTTTTCAATATTGCATCTATTTTTGTGATTTTAGTTTTAAATAACTGTGGCCATATTACCACCAAGTATCCTACATTAAGATCCGAAGAAAATTCCATTTATTTACGAAAACAAAAACAAATAAAATGAAATAAAATTGTGCAAGAATTGTCTTCACCTTCGCAAGTTGGAGATTTCCCAGACCACCCTCTGCTATCACAGAATCTCCAACTATCTCCAATAAGACGAAATCCTTTGTTACAGATGTAGGTTAACTCAAAGTTGAAAGGATACATTGTCATGTTACTAGATTCAATTTCTGGGATGGTTCCGTTTGCCAAGGTTTCTGGAGGATCACAGAAGGATTCTACGATAGGAGGAATCAAATAGAGTAATTTGTTAGAGTCTGATAATAAAATAATTTTGTTTCATAAGTGAAATTTTGTAAATAAAATTACTTTTTAATTATTCAAAAAAAATTAAAGTTTAAAGGCATTTTATTGTTTGAAAATGTAAATTTCTAAGCCCTGTTGAATAATTAAACTGAATTATTTCGATTTTTAAAGGAAATGTCAAGTTTTATACTTATAGACATATATAGTAATAAGATTCTGGTACTTGGTGCATTTGTTACATTCTCAATACATTTCAGTTGTTACTGAATAAGAAAATCAGTAATTTATTCATTTAGAAATATTTTATAGTTGTTAAGGGTTACACATTGCGAAAAATGAAATTTTCTTATTATTTATCAGTCGAGTCTCAATATTTAAAGAATGGCTGGAAATGCAGTTTATTTTTAAGTTCAGGAACTAAATAATAAATCTTTTAAGTTATTGGTAAACTTTTAAGCACATAACTTAATAAAACTAATTTTTTTTTGTTCTGTAAAGGGTGTCCCCGAATTAACACAAGATACGAAATTGCCATTCTTTCTGCTACGTTGGCTCTATTAAAAAATCCATAAGACAACTGATAGCTTAGGGGTTGTAAAAATGAAGCGTTACCAGATAGAACAACACGTTTTCATTTTTGAGCAATATTTCAAAAGTAATAAAACTCTGGAGGTCACAGTTCGATAATGTAAGAATTGCTCCCTAAATCGTGTAATTTAACGCCGCTGGATTTCTTTTTATAGCTTTATTTGAAGACAAAGGTGTCCGCAAACAAACCTGCAAGCATGTAGGAGGGAATTCAACGTTGCACCAAGGAAATTCAGCCAGATTTATATAAAAAAATAATGGAAAATTTTGAAGAAAGACTGCGTATGTATTAGCAAAGTTTTGGATGTCATTTGAACTATGTGTTAATCCATACATATTTCTATCTTGAGTACTTTGCAATTCAATAAAAATATAAAAATTTAAAGGGAAAAACTCATTTTTAAAAATTTAATTCAAATCTTGCGCTGACAGGCTGTTTTGTCATATAACGCTCCATTTTTGCTGTTATCAGCTGTTAAATTTTTAAATAGGGTTGATAGCACTTTACTGTACGAATGGTGGCAAAAACAAACCTGTGGTAATTTTGAAACACCTTGTGCCTTTTTTCAGCAATAAAACACACACTTTTTTTCACAATTTTAAAAATACCTTTGACACTTAACTGGTATATTTTGATTTCATAATGCTTTTACAATCCTTTTTATGTAAATATTTTATAAATATAAGCAATTTCTATTATTCAAAAAATTCCTCCCGAATGTAGTCATGCACATTAATATTCTAATCTCTGTAAGGACATTAAATTTATAGGAGCTAATTATTGAATGGAATCTTTACCTACGCATTCTTCAAACTCTTCCTCCCATCCGGTTTCCTCTTCACACATTATGAAATTTGTGGAGCCGCTGTAACGGTAGCCAGGTTGGCAAATAACTTCAACTTCATCGTAGGGGCGGTAGTAGTCACCTTCTTTATCACCTTTGGCCACCCCATGGGGAATGGCTGGAGGCAGTTCACAGTGGTCACCTTCAGCTAAAATAAATAAATTTATTTTCAGATTACTTTATAGTCTCACGAAGGTTTTCGACGTGTTTTCTTTCTATGTTTATAATAAAAATCTGGGAGACCAAGCTTCCCACAGCAAGTGAATTATTTTGAAAAATATTCTGTCTTATGACTCGTTTAAAGTTATAAGCGAAATCTAACTGAATTGCAAAAGAGTGATCAGACATGAAAAATGCATGAGAGTCTAAACACCTAACTACCACTTCATCTTTGATACCCTCATGTATAACCACTTGCCAATATTTAGTTACAAAAAATGTTTTTTTTTTAAAGTTTAAAATCTCGTTTTGTTAGGAAAATACACTTATACGGATAACATGAAAAAGAAAAAAAAAATACTAACTATAAAATTTGATGAAAATCTGTAGAATTGTTTCCGAGATAGTATAGACACAGACACACACACACACATGATGTAAAGACGATTAAAGAACGAGTGTAAGCTGATTTTGAAACATTTTAAGAGGTTTAGTTAATTTAAACAGTTTAACAGTTAAGCTAAGTGAAAACAAAAATGCTCTAAATGGTAACAAAACAATGACATTGTCGAGGAGATTGGCGCTCACTATGAAATATGTAATCAAAATATATTTTCATGTCTCAATTAACATTTCATCTTAAGGCATTATATATACCCAAAAATCAAAATATACCCTTTTCAAATAATTTCAGTCTAGGAACAAGACAACTGTACCTTAGATTCCTTTTCTAAATTGCAGCCAGCCACCCCATTATGAGAGAACTAGATCGTATAAACAGAGATTATTGAGACTGGCTGTTATGTTCATTAAATATCCAGTGAATATTTTGCATAAGAGAATAACTTCCAACAAATGTTCAAAGAATCTTCAAACTATTGGTTAAATGGTTCCATTGTTTTATGAGTTTTTTTTATTGTTTAAAAATTTTTTTGTGTTTTAATAGTTTGTTAAAACCATCATTATCCATAATTAGGTTTTCATTAACTTCATTGGGTTCGACACATTTTGTTATGTAGTGCTGAACCAAGCATATTGCACCACTTATATGTATGCATTGGCATTATGCATCCTTCAGAATCTGTAGAAGTATTCGTAACATCCTCTATGCCCTAATATAATTTACACAAGCATTGGTTAAAATATTCATTCAATAATTTTTGGTTTCGGTATGAATTCATATGCTATGCTATTTTCGCTCCGATTTGGTTTTTTCCAATACTGTAGCCATAAACTTTACGGTTGAAGTGAAATTTAAAAAATTGTTGGTAGTGTTCATAACTTACTGGGCTAGAAAGAATGTACAGGGTTATAAAGAAGTTATGTATCATGCTAACCGAAATAGGAATGAATAATGATTCTTTATGAATATGAAATTTCCTGCCTTTTGTATGAATATCTGAAAATGATGATTATATTGCATGGATCATTAATATGACTGTATAGAATGTATGACTCTAAAAAGGAGTTGTATAATATGTGAGCCAAAATATGAAAAGGTGAATTTTTCTAGGATTACGATTTCTTGATATTTGAAATTTATGTTTATGTCATCTGTATCTGCTTTCACATTTTAAACATAATTCGTAAAATAAATATTTAAAATATCTGGTAATATAATATATCTCATAATTATTTTCTTTCATTATTCAGAATTCTCTATCTACAAATAATTTTCAGTATTTCGGATTACTAATAAAAAGAAAATAAGGGAACTTTGAAAACTTTCAGGCAAAAGATCTTGTACAAAAAAAATCAGAAAATAATGCTTGATGGATTTCTTTAATTCCTTCATTGAAATCATAGTTGAATAATAATAGAATAAGATCAGTACTATTTAATTATTAATTTATTATAAAGAAGTAGAAATTAATTGGAATGAAAATATATACAGGTTCATTATAAAAACAAATTATCCCAATATATGAGACCGTAACTACTATATCGTTCACAAGAAAAGAATTGAAACTTGATTCAAGATATTTGAAGGTATGCGCCGAAGAATTATATGAAAAAGAAGAATTAAACTCTAAAAATTACGGTTACAGTGACAAATTTCTAAATGACAACTTTTTTTTTTTGGAATTTATTCTCCACAGAAAACGAAATCCGTTGGAACGGAACTTGTTGCATGAAAAGCACTAGCCCTAGATAGACTAGACCTATCCTCAAGTCCTCAGATCACCTCAAAGTGGACTTTCAGCCGGCGTGGGGTTGTACTTGGGCGAATTGGGTATAATTAAAGGATATATTAAATTAAAGGATATGTTATAGAATTTTTTTAGTTTCTCACAATTTGCTGTACACAGATTAGTATCAACTTGTGGTGGCATCTTAATAAACAGCCACTGGATAGTGGTGATTCCTTTTGTCTGATGGCTATGTTACGCCGCTGCGAATACAAACATTGCAGGTTTGATTAGTTTGTCGCTTCGCTTGGCCCAATAGCTGCAAACTAATCTTTATCTAGAAGCATATTTTTAAGTAAAGAGTAAAGGGTCCAAGAAAGAACAGGTTTTCGATTGCCTAACTGCTTTCATTTGTTTTCCTTATTTCAACTCATTTGTGGCGATGATTTCATATAACTTTTCATACTTTTTTTACTTACGTTTGCAAAGAGGTCTGGGCGCACTCCAACTTCCACCCGGTTGACATTCTATTTTGTGTTCTCCGACGAGTTCAAATTCATCGTTGCATGAAAATTCTAGAACATCTCCAATGAAACAACAGTTTCCACTTTTCGTTCCATCCGGTGATACACCAGGATCTGGACAACTTTCTTTTTCTGTTACGAAAGAAAGTTTAAAATAAGAGTGAAATTTGAAATGAAAAACACACATTCACACAAAAAGAGAAAAAACACGTAACTATTCAGACAAATTTTCAGAATGCAAGTCCTTTAACAGTATGGAAAAGATAAAATGAAACTTGTTTTGTTGCTTGTGTGGTAATATCCGAGTTGCAGGAAGAGTAATCTCCAACTTCAAACTTCAGATAGCTAATTATTCTTAGTATCTGTCCAGCGAGGTTATGTCTGTCCTGTAATACAACTATAGAGTTTGGCTTTCGGTGTTGATTATGAATTTTACTCAAAACCCGCAGCACATCTTGAAATCTGATATTCGTTTTTAGTGCAAACGGCTCTCTATTAATAATACCCTGCTTATTTTCAATATAATGGATTGAAATAACGCTGTCACGAATAAAATCTACGTTCATTGTTTTAAAATTATAAAACATTTGCTTGCATACTAAGCAGCTACTCTTTTCAAATGGCTATTTTCGCTCAGTATGCTTTACAGCTATTAAATGTTTAATCATCTTACCAATGCACCTCGGAGTTGCTCCTTTCCACTGTACAGCATTGATGTCTGAGTAGAGAGTGCAGACGAGGACTGAATTTGTGGAGTTATCAAGTTCGTATCCAGGATCGCAGGTGTAAGTTGCTGTGGTTCCAATAGTGAGGAGATTGTTTGCACCGCTGTGCAATGCATAGCTGGCTTTTGGAACTGTCGGAGGATCCACGCATTTCATTTCTAGATAGTAGGAAAAGCACCATCAAATAGATTACTAGAAAAACTGGACATTCGAATCAATACCCTAGGAATTGTACGTTGATTTATGGACAATACTTAACAATAAAAAATAATCATCGTTCTGCATGTCTGTTAAACTTCATAAAATGACGGTTTGGTTATATTAATGTCCCATTTTGAAGCAACTCTAGGGCTATTTTATAAAATGACGGAAAGAGCTTTGGCGTTAGAAAGAAAAACTTAATTTCTTCAAATTCCACTTTAGGATGTTGAAATCCATATTCATTATGAACAGTGGAAGTACTTACAAATACATTCGTATAAACTAGTTCACACCATGCAGATTTTATTGATATGCAAAAAAGTTTCATTAATATTTAGGACTTTCTATATCATTGGCAGATAAAGAATCTTCTTTGCGTTTTCTGTACATCTTCTATTAACAAATTACATTCCCTAAATCATTTATTTCTACAATTTCTGAAAATATTTACATATACTGCTTTAATCCGCCATATTTATTGATACAAATGTTGAATCTACCCTATTAGCACATGCTATTGTATGATATCTGTACGACATTGTCCGATATTAGAATGCCACACAATATCGTGAAAATATCGTAACGGTAATATTGGGCATTTTGGATAGATGGGGAACCAATTCGTGAATCATTCATATTGTTCGATGTTATTATTTAGCAATGATACTAAAGCAAAAGAATGACATTGCAAACTTTATTAATCCTTCCTATTGTGCCCTTGCAATTATCTCAATAAAAATAATCCTAAGATATGATTTCCAAAAACCTTGAAAGTGGAACCTAATAATTTTTTTATCCGCATAGTGCTGGCAATTTAAAATATAACTCCGAAAATTGCTCATAACCATTTCAAATTAATATATGTATTAAATTGAAATATTAAACTTTAACCAGTAGGAGTGACATCCTCAATACTTTTTTGGATAATCTCTAGTAAAGGTGTAACCCCCTTCCCACACATGGTGATTATTTTGGAGATCAATCCCTGATATGTGATTAATAGAATCCGAAAATCGAATTTAAGCTTTAGGCAAGTTTTTCCTAATAGGATTAAAATCAAAATTTGGTACAGAATTACAATTGTAGCTAAAAATCTCTTAGTTAGAATTCATGCATTTAAAGCATTGAGTTAGTACATATTACATGCTGATGGATTTACAAACCTACAAATGATAAATCCCTTGACAAATTTGTTTTCAAATTTGATAGGTATCTACATTTTAGACGATAAACCCGTGAACCAAATTGTATCCTTCTAAATTTTTTGTTTTGTAGATATTGTGTTAAAATCGAACAACTGAATGGACAGAATTATCTTTATTAAATGGATTTCTATCAAAATTTGATAAAAATCTGCACATTTGGTGTAAAGATTATATATTAAATTTCATCCGTTAATATTTATCCATTTTTTAAATTCTCGAGTGTATAGTTAAGACAGCTCGACCTACCGACTGACAGGGGTCATTCCAAAATGTTTTACAGTTCGATGACATCTAAACCATGGTGATTTGTCAAATTCTTGAATTCGAATTTAATACTTCTATACATAGTATAAAATGAAGTCTCCTAAAAGCGTCCGTTTATTTGAACCACAAACAATCGAGAAATAGTTAACGGTTTCTGGAGATATTTGTTCTTTTTTGTAGAACATTTATTGGGGAAGGGTTTTGTATATTAAAATCATATAAAAAACGCAATTCTATAATTTAGATTCTAGTTATTCCGTGCACAAGCGAAAACTGCGCATGTCAGCTGAGCAAGAGCTGTGGTATGTGTATGCGATACATTTCTTTGTTTCCGTCTGACTTCAAACAGCGAATCAAGTCACATTATGCAAAAAAGAAGGAATCCAATCTTGACCGGAACACATTAAACTCCAAAAAGCTTCATCTGTTGCCTGATATGGAAATTGAAGTGGGAAAAAAACGTTCGGTTAGCGAATATTAGAGAAATAATGAACTTACGGAAGGAGCACTTATGCTGAGCGAAGAAACTGCATCTCATAAAAATTTCACGAGGAGTGCCAACTATCAACATACCAAATTATGCCGAGTTGATAATCAAGTGTGGAGCAGTGTGTACAATGACTTATTTGTATATTTTAAAATTTCTATTGTATATTTTTATTGGATTTTTTTGTCTACAGACATATTTTTGATAACTTCTAAATACATTTTTATGTTTGGTTTATGTTGCTTAACATGCCCATGTAATTTTGGGTAGAGACTAGACTTAAGTTTAAAGCTATTTTTTTTTCCCTCGGACGCTATGCCACGTTCAACGCCGAGCGAGTACTGCTAATTCTGTATAATTCGTAAGCGTGAAAGTAAATCAAAAGGAATGGATTCCCCTAAACTTTCTTGCACACTCATTAATAAATATTTCATATCCTTTTCTCTGCATTAAATTGTGTAAGATTGTACATTTTGCATGACATTGGGGATTGTATAGATTTTAGATTTGAATGTAGAATTTTTACTGAATCTATCACGCGAATATGTATTTCTGGGGTCTTTTTATTAACCTATTGACAATAAAATTTAACTCGAAACAACATATGCAGTGACAAGATTAAATCTATTACCAAATGTCATAGATTTAATTCATTGCGAATATGAATTATTTTATTTGCAAGCATACGAAAATATACATAGATAGATGTTCAAATATATATGAGAGATTTGATTCAAAATTTGATAGGAATCTATATTTTATACACTGAGCTAGTAAATCATATTTAATCCATCAGATGCTTTGCGTTTCTTAATTATTGAATTCGCTTGTAGTTGAGCAGTCAGAAGTTCACTTGAATAGATTTCGAATAATTAATTTGATCAAAAGTCGGAACACCAAATTTTATTCGTCTAGCTGAAATACCTTATTAGTTACTGTGCTCACATAGAGACAAACAGATTGATATAATGCCAAAAATGCATTTTATGAACTCAAGATACTCTGAAAGTTAAAGTTTCTTGAAACCCTCGAGTTCAAATTTTGTGACTATTATAATATTTTCTCTACTTTATTTTTTCTACTTTATAATTTTTCAGAAAATAATTATTTAAATAATTCACATTTTTTGTAAGCCATATTGTAACTTATATTTATCTTGAAATAAATTTTTGAAGATTATTTACTCAGACAGCTTGGAACCTTGTCCGTCCATTGGTTAGAGATGCAAACGATGGTCTTGGATCCTTTCATAGTAAATCCAGGATAACATCGAAATCGTAAAAGATAATTTTCTGGAGCTATTGTCAAATTTGCATGGTGAGGAGACTCATAAAGATAACGACCATTTGTTAAATTCTTCTTTGGAAATGGGCAATCTAAAAAAAAAAAAAAAAATCGAATCAGAAAAAAGTTGTTTTTTTATAACTTTCTTATAGGGTTATTGTTTATTGTTGCTCTTATTGTTTAGCTAAATTTTAAATATAATTATTTAAAAAAAATTAATTTAAAAATGTAAAGAAATATGTTTCCTTACCACTGACCACAGACACTATTAAAGATATTAATAGACAGATGGCAGAGTAGAATTTTATACTGATCATCTTATCATTTGCGTCATCTGAAAAGAAAGTTAATTTATTTCAAACTCTGATAGTCTTATTAATTTCACAATAAAATGTTAATAAAATGTAAGTTTATAATAGAAAATTTCATATTAATTTCTTTTTTGGATTTGGTGAAAATAATATTTTTGAATAAGAGAAATTTATAAACAAGAAGCAATTTTAGCCGTTATTCGAGGTTAATTATGATTTATTCAGGAATTCTTGTATGGCAGTAAACTATATTCAGTGGTACGACAACCCTAAGGCCTTAAGTGCCCCTATCTTCTTTCTTGATTGTTGGCCCTGGGGTGCAAGGCATATGTCCCAATTAGGTGGTTAGCCTAACGCGAAGCTCTGAGTGTTAAGTTCTCAAACAAGCTTAGTCATCAATTTATCGACTCACTGAACTGATGAAAGATTGAATAGATCACCTCCAAATTGAAGATTGAACATCGGATCTTGGCGTTAGGAGCACAAAACTTTGCCACAACGCCATCGGGTTTCTATTCTTATGTGGAGGAAAGGGAATACATTTTTCGATATAAAAATACACTGCTAAAATAATCGATTTTATTGCTTTTATTGATTTCTTTAAAATTTCTTAATTTTTACATTTTAGTTCTCCTTAGATGGCTCGAAATGAGGAGGAGAAGTTTCTGGCATGGTAGTTGGTTCTCTCCAACCTGGAGGTTACACGAAAAAATCGGGATGTGCCTCCTCTCATCGATAACGGGATGTAATTCTCACGGAAGGGTTGTACCGCAGCCGGTGATGGACCTTAAGATTCCCCCTCAGTACCCACTAGTTTTGTTGTTGCTACGGTTCGGCCATTCAGTATTATTTATACATGTGCCTTCGGAAGGATTGGAGAGTCAGAGATACGAATTTACCAAGTTGAAAATTCTTATTTTCACAAGCGAAATGTTTCAAACCTTTTATGTTTTTAAAGATGCTCTTCATTCTCATTTAATTTTTCTATCTTTATTTAATTCACATTTTTTTTAGACTTTATTCAAAAACTAACTTAGTTTGAAATAATCCAGAGTATTCCTTCCGGCTTATTTAATTCTACTTATTGATTAAACAGATTGTATGTGGATTTTAACGAATAAATAGAGATAAAGACACATCAAACATACTCTTCAATCCTATATGCATAAGTTATATATCCATAAAGGCACTGAGGGAGATACTGGAGTATACTAATAATATACGAAATATGTCATATATCACATTTACACAGTGACATATAAATATATTTCATTATGTAATTTATTATTTTATTTTTATTCATATTTAACATTATTATTTCATATTTTGAATTATTGATTGCTTACATTATTACAGAATTTATTTTTTCAAAAATACAAATTTGGTCCTATAGTCGTGTGCAGAAAGAGAAAAAAATTAAAATTAAAAATTAAAAAGGACAATTAAAAGTTAATTTTAATATTTAATAATTTATACGAATTTAATAAATAAACGGCAAGTAATTTTAATGTACGAAATAGTAATTATAAATGAATCGCATTATTTAAGTTTTAAAGCAACTATTTGTCTTTGGTGATCAGGCTGTTCACCTACCTTAACAATACTATTAATTTCAACGAATTAATAAACTTAATGTTATTTTTTTAAAAAAAAATATTGTTTTATATTACAATTTTACAATAAATGTAAAGAACTCTGTTGAAGTAACTATGCTTTCTAAAGAATAAAATGAATTAGGGAATAAAACTAGCGAAAATGGTCTAGTTATTGAGTGGGAAAACTCGAACAACGTTTAATTTTTTAAATGTACTTCAGCACTCAAAAATTGTTTTTTTTTTGAGTTTCTAGAGAAAAATTGGCACTTTTCCTTTATACAGGGGAAAGTAGCTAAAAATCAACATATAATCGTTAGCCTGAAAAGTGAAAAATAGACAAAAGTCTCTAAAACTGCAAAATTGCGTCAAATTTAACTTTCAATTTCGTCAATGTTTTTAATTCACTTGGCGACTTTTTTCTCGTATTGTTCAGATTAGCGACATTTGTTTTGCCGTTCGCTTCGTTTGGTGTCTTGACATTGGCGACATCTTGCGCCTGTATGACAGAAAAGTACAGAAAAATGCATTCATAACGTATCTATAGGTTGTAAAATTCAATAATAACAAAAGAAAAACAAGCGAAATCCTTTCATTAGGGGATTTTCTTCAATAATTTATTCTAGTATCCAAGCATGTGCAGTGAGGTTATGTGTTTAAGACTTGGCTCATGAGTTTTCATAAAAAATAATATATTCAGAAACATTACATTGCTGGGGATGGGTAACTGTAGTCTTTTATTAATTATTTTATATAGAGATAGGAAGAGATAATTTAAATTAATACTAAATATTTATGAAAAATAAATATTATTAAGCTTTGAATGGCTCTGGATGGCCAATAAAACTTCAAAATTAATATACCAGTTTGAATATAATGTTTTCAAAGTTTTTAAAAATTATTATTTCTTCTTTAGATTTTTTAATAAAATATATTAACAATTACAAAATTCACAAATTAAATCAGAATCGGAAAATTTATTTACTTACGTTAATGGAATGCATGAGTTACAAACATACACAGCAAGTAAAAAATCTAAAATATCAATATTTCTAATTTTGACTTCAAAGATAGACATAAATAACTATGGAATATAAAGTTACATGATTACGATAACTGTAAATTCGAAGAGTGAAGCAAAAATTGGAATTACTCACAAATTCAAATTGAAAATATTCGAATTTATCAAGCTCTATTTTATAAGATATATAATAAACGTTGCAAACATATTTTTATATCAAGTTAATACTTAAAATAATGTATTAATGATGTCAGTTTCCTCCACAATAAAATTTTTGCTACATTGTAACAACATTTTTTAAATTTATTTTACTTCATTTTAAACATTATCTTTAAATATTGTGATGGAATTCAAATTCATTCATCAAAACATTCCATTACTTTCTTTTGAATTTCGAAGTAGAATTTATTTCATAATATACGTCCTTTTAATTTGTAATAAACTGATTAAATCGAATTCCTGATTGTCAAATATAACAAGAGGAATAAAAAAAACTTTTATATTGATCCTTTAACATGGTAAAAAGTCAATAACAAGTGAAAAGAAACTGGTGGGCAAAGGCGGCTATTTTATAAAAACTAAAGATTTGAAGTCTTTAGAGGAGAAACTTTTTAAAAATGAACTAGTGATTCAATGCATTTAAGAATCTACAATCTAAGAAATTTTTAATAATAAATTAGTATTCACAGAATTTCTTTATTAAAATATGAATATACAATAGATGAGATAGGTAATAACAGCAAAATAACTAAGAACTTGGAACGATGCAAAACTAACATTGAATTTTATAAACATTTTTAAACAATAACACCTTATTACGACAGTTTATTATTTATTTCCTTCCATTAATTAGTTCAATTTGCTTGTGGAAGAATTCGAGTTGCTTACACTTTCAAATTTGAAATATTCGAATTAATCCAGTTACAATTTATTCACTATATGTGGTTCGGAAAAACCATGCCTTTAAAATCTACAGAGTGCGCCAGAGAAACTTATTTGAAAAAACTCCCGAGCAGTCAGTTGGATGGGTAGAGGGGTGATATGTAGTGCTACTGGAGGAATAAATCCCCAAGTTTGTTTCTGTTTCTAGTCAGTTGTCATCATGCTCTGGTCTAGAAGAGCGGGCTCCGCCATCTAGAGCTTCTTTTCTAACTGTCGCTCACTTGTTGCTACGCACCGTGTCTTCCGCGCTCGCTTTGAAATTCCTCCTCACAGACCCGTTCCTGGCCGTAATTCGATTCCGTCGTGGGTTAACTAATTTCGGAAGTGTTGCTAATCAGAGAAATGGACATCAACGGACCACCAGAACTCCGGAAAATGTCGAAAGAGTGAGGCTGTCAGTTCTGCGTTCGGCTCGAGCACACGTAGCTGCTATAGGAATTTCTGACACCACTCTTTGACGAATTCTTCATCAAGACCTTCCATTTCATCCCTATAAATTGGTTGTTGTCCAAGAATTAACTGAACGCGACTTTATTGCCCGTCAAAATGCATGCGAAATGCTGCTTGAGAGCCTAACTCAAGACGGGGTCGTTTTTTCTCAGTGATGAGGCTCACTTTGAAATCCCTGGCTTATGTTGATCGACCACGGACCATAGCTCACATCAAGAACAACGTTCACGACTCCATTGCCGACATACCGATTGATATGCTGCAAAGAGTAGACACATTCTATTGAAAAACGAGTTCAGTGTGAATGTCTGATAGACATCGGACCATCTTGCAAAGAGTGGACACAAACTTCAAAATCGATTTAATCAGTGTATGCGCAATACGGTTCGCCGTTTAACCGATGTCATTATCAAAATTGTATGAAGAAAAATTGGACTGGACTATTGTATTCTCAAATAAAAAAGAATTAAACAATAACCGAAGTACTTTTATTTTTTATTGCTCTTTCAAATAAGTAAGTTTTTCTGGCTCACCCTGTATAACCATGAATAAAATTTACTGCAATTTTTTCTTCAGCGCATGTAGCGCATAAAAATGTACCTGTAGGATTTGATTATTCCTTTAATATTTTCGAATTTACATAAAAATTTAAAGTGTGAAATTATGAAAGATGACTATAACAAAAACATTGACTATAACAAAAATAAAGCATTAATAATAAATCAATAACCACAGATGTAATCAAAAATTTTAAAGAATGAATATGTAAAAGGTGAAAACAAGTGAAATATGTCTACATGTAATCATAGCAAAGCAATTAAGAATTTGAATAGATGTAAAACAAGCATTGACTTTTATAAACATTTTGAAACAATTTAAAGTGCGAAAATACAAATTTGACTATAACAAAGATAAATCTATTATTGTTAACCAAAAAAGAATTTAGTACTAAATAATATAACTTAAGAGCATTGTAATCTTAGAAGTAATAACATTAATGCTATTCCCCAGTGAACTACAAAAATAAAATGGTAATTTTTAATTAATGGCAATTTTAAATTTTTATTGGTAATTTTCAATTATTTTTTTCAATGATAACAAAGAATGAAATGTAATAATAATTGCATATTTTATTGAAATATTGTTAATCTAAATAAAAATTCTTCGTTTTGAAATCTTTCCATATATTATCTTCTCATTTATTATTTATTTTTGTGTTAAGAATGCATACTCATTAATGTAGAAGCACTGCTTTGAAAGGAAATGTCATTTAATTTTCACATTACTTTCTACGACTTCATTTACGATTAGTTTTATTTCATTCAAGGTCAATTTCGTAGCTGGATATTTTTGGTTATCTGTTTACTTCATCTGTATGATTAAAATACAAATTTTCTGTAGTTAAATGAAGGTTTGATTTCAGAATCAAGTAGTGTTGAAACAGTTTTTTAAGTGCATCAGTTTCTAAACACTATTGCTTTTATTCTGAGACAATTTTTCTTAAGCATTGAAGAAATACTTTTTAAAATCGTCTAAAAATAAATGATGCTTCTCTTTTCTGTGATATATTTGAAAGTGCAAATATATAGGCTTCTTTAATATTTAATTTTCAGACTTCTGAAAGTAATGTAAAATATACGATCATTAAAATTTGTCTAACAATATATTCCTGAAGAAACCATTTACGTAAGGTTTTACAGTTGAAATTTGTTCAACAATATTTTCACGAGAAAGGCATTTATGACAAGCTTTGAAAAATACTTAATCAAAATTTGCTTAATCATATTTTTGCTAAGAAAACAAGTTACATGAGATTTTACAAAAAATGTAATTAAAATTTGTTTAACAATATTTTTCTGATAAAGTTAATTATGCTGTTTCACAAAATATTTAAAGTTTGCTCCACAGTGATTTTGCTAAGAAAACGATTTACATTAGGCTTTACAAAATATTTAATTAAAATTTGGTTAACAATATTTTCATGAAGTTATTTACATTAAGTTTCATAAAATCTTTAAATTTAATTTTACTTAACACATTGGGTGCGGGTACATTTCGCAGCGGAATTGTACCGGGAGCGGGCGTTTTGAGCTTAAATTTAGTTATTCAGTTAAATCTCAATAGATCAAAAGTTATTTAATTTTTTAACCGACTTTTCGCATTTTATATTGAAATATATAAACAAGTATGTAAATATATAAATAACTACCATAAGATTTTTGTATACAAAAAATATATTTTTTTGTGGATAAATTTATAATGGTAGCGTAAATATGAAAAATTAAATAGAAATAGTAGTATATAATTTTTAATTTTTTCGAATTATGTTATATATAAACATTTTTACATTATAAAAATGAAAAGAACAATCATAAAACTAATAATGTTTTACAGTGTGGTAAGCAAAGCATTTTCCTCTACATGGCAAACTCATTTCTGCAAATATAAATGAAAAGTTAATTTTAAATCTAAATTGATTTTTTAATCAATCTTCCAGTTCTGTGGTTCAACATCGACTGATGTAAAAACTAGTTTTTATTTGTCTAAACTTTTCCAGAATCTATGTAGTAGACAAGAATATTCGGCTTCGTTTTCCTATATATACCGTTATTTTTGTACCCACGAACAAACCATGTTGTTACACTAACCCTCACTATTACGTGACCTGCACTCAAGTATCAATCGTCAGAAAACATACTAGTATGTGTCCCGCATACAATGTGTTAATAATACATTTGTTAACAAAAGCTATTTACATCAGGTTTTACAAGATATTTAATTAAAATTTGTTGAACAATATTTCTCTGAAGAAGCCTTTTATATTGAGTTTCATGAAATTAATTAAAATTTGCTTAACAATATTTTTTTTGCTAACAAAATCCTTTACATCAGCTTTTACAATATATTTAATTAAACTTTATTTAACAATATTTTTCTGTGAAAGCCATTTATACCAAATTTCATAATATACTTAATTTGGTCAACAATATTTTGTTGAAGAAGCCATTTACATGAAGCTTCGTAAAGCATTTAATTAAAGTCTTCTTAACAATACTTTAGCTAAGAAAGTTATTTACATCAGATTTTAGAAGATATTTAATTAAAGTTTTTAAGAATATTCTGCTAAGGGAGCCATTTACACCAAGATTTATTAAATATTTAATTAAAACTTACTTAACAATATTTTTTTGCTACGAAAGTCAATTACATCAGGTTTTACAATATTAGTTAGCAATTTTTAATTACTTTACTTATTAACAATATTTAATCGAAGAAGCATTTACATCAAGCTTCATAAAAAGAAAAGTTTAGTTAACAATACTTTTGCTAAGATAGATATTTAACATCGGCTTTACATGATATTTAATTAAAATTTAGTGAACAATATTTTCCTTAAAAAGCCACTTACATCAAGCTTGATAAAACATTTAGTTAAAAGTTTGTTTAACAATATTTTTGCTAAGATAGCTATTTACATCAGGTTTTACAAGATGCTAATTAAAATTTATTGAACAATATTTTTTGCTAAGTTTAACAAATTGTAAAACAATTTGTTTAACTATATTTAACCGAGAAAGCTATTTACAACAAGGTTTATAAAGTAATTAATTAAAAATTTTAGCAACCATTAATTCAATGAACCAATTTCAAGCAAAATTTAGCTAATAAAAATTAATAACATTTATTTGTTAATAAAGTAATGCTTACAATTCATTCATATTATTTAAAACATAAATATAATATATTGGTTTGTATTTATATCCAATAAAGCAAATCCAAAACAAATATATTGGAGTTGCATTACTATTTATTATTTTAAATCCTTATAAATATCCTGTAAAGCTCATTTTTTTATGTTTCTCACCCTGTACATAATAAACTATTTATTATTATCAATTAATTTTATAAATTAGTTATCAACAACTGTATTTATCTATAAAAAAACTAATATCTAGTATTCAATGACTCGTATTATTTTATCGATACATTAATTTATTACTCGGTTTTCTTACTATTTCATTTTTTAAACTCGATTTTTTTTCAAACATTCTTTAAAACTTAAGATTGTATCACTAGGTATTAATTTTGAAATTTTATCTTACTCATTGACTATAATAAATATATTTATCTATAAATAAGACAGTACTTAACATTGATTAAATCGCATGTAATTTATCTGTATCATTAGAAGTTCCAAACAAAAAAACTTCTTGAATTAATATCAATAATTATATTTCATTGTATTATCTTTTTTTGAAGTAAACCAAGGCTAACAAATCCTTGAATCATATTATTTAATGGCATTATCACACATTGATGATTTCAACTTGTCCTGAGTCACACTGATAAATTTAACTGATCGGACCGGAAACGGGAACAATTGTGGGAACATAAGTTGACTCTTAAGAGCCCTCACTGGTCATGATACAACCCTTCCGTAAGAAACACAACCTGCCACGTATAGAGGTTAGCCGTATTCAATCCATTTCTGTACTCATCTAGGCTGCGAGAAGCAACCACCATACCACCCTTATTAAATTAAAGTGTCTCTCCAAACCCGATGTGAGAATTTTTTTAATGGCATAAGAGTTTTTCAAATTTTTCCTTAAAATATGTTATTGCGCTATTGCTAATAAATATCTTCATATAAACATTCCTTAAAACATCCTATTAGTATTGAGATTTAATTTTATTTCATTGACTATTTATTAAAAATACATTAATTTATCAATCATTGGAGAGAACAAAAGTTTAGTCCTAAGGGTCATCGTCACATGCAACACTTCCCGTGAGAAGCACGTTCCGCCATGAATAGAGGGTAGTCGAATCCAAACCATTTCTGTACCCACCTAGGTTGGTATTAATTTAAAACATCTATATTAACCTTGAGATTTCATTTTATTTAATTGACTATTTATTAAAAACACTTTTATTTATCAATAAAACTATACTAATGGTTAATAGCCATAAACAGTTTATAGCTATTTATATAGATTGCCGTCCAACAAATTTGCATAATTTACTAATTTCTTTTTATTGTATTTTCTTTTTCTATAACAACCATTTACTAATTAATAACTAAGTTGCATTATTTTTTTAAACCATAAATATTATCTTGAGTTTATTATTTTATTTTTTAATGTATTTCATACAATATTCTTAAAACTCATCCTCGGAGTGTCACTATTAGGTTTACATTCCAACTTTATTTAATTACCAGTCGATTCAGGAACCGAAAACTTCGCCAGGAATATTGGTTTATTTGCTTTTAATTAAAAAATTTAGAGTTGAATTTGCACTCATAAATCGACCAAACTGTCTGATAGTCGTATTATTTTAACAGCTTACTATTACTTCTTTTTATTACTGCACGAACCTTTCTAATGGAGACAGTTACATTGCTATCTAAAGCTTAAATATTTAATTTCAGAATATTTCGGTATAAAAAATGTATTTTCCAATATATATATATGGTTGTATATACACACACACATACACACATATACACACACATGCATACATACATACATACATACATACATACATATATATATATATATATATATATATATATATATATATATAAAGAGAGAGAGAGACACTTAATTTTTTTTAAACGATGTAATTTTTTTGTAATAATATTTTTGGATGTTATTGTAAACACAAAAAATTCAGCGTAATTTTTGCAACAACTAACTGAAATTCGAAAAAAAATCATTTCGAGGTAAACCATTATATTAGTCAAAGTATATACATGTGTTAAATCTGATAGCCTTAGATCAAATAATCTGGCGTATAGAACACAAAACACACGCACATACACATCATTATTAATCTTAGAGATCAATACTTATTAAAATTCCCTATATATATCAATAAATCAATATTTTTGATTAACTAAATCATTTGTAGTCTATTAAAGTAATCATTAATTACAGATAAATTAACTTACGTTAATTGATAACATTATTTATTATTTGTTTCCTGCATTCCAAAAAAGTATATAAAAAGGTTCTTAATAATAATTTACTAAGAAAATATTATCTTAAAAAAAATTGAGAAATCTTATAATTATTTTATTGCTTAACAAATATTATAAAAAATTAATTCAATTTCTACTTAGACTTACAAAGAAATTGTTAAAAATAATTATCATTCGTTAAATAATGCATTCTTTACCTTCAAGTGAAAAAAACTGAAATCCTTACATTTTACCGATTGTGCTACTGACTGTTGATTTCAATTTTCAATACAAATCTCTAAAACTATTTAAAGTATTTAAAATTAGTTAAATTTTATTAATGAATTAGTATTTAAAAAAACTGTATTACATCCACTACAAGTTTAAAAAACGTAACTTGAGTGGATGAATAAAAAGTATTTTATTAACTATTGGAAATTTGAACAACACACACACACACACACACACACACACACACACAC
>JAPMOQ010051621.1:80178-94450 GCA_026543055.1 Argiope trifasciata
CGCACGCACACACACACACACACACACACACACACACACACACACACACACACACACACAAGGAGAGCGTGAACTAATAGTAGGAAGTGAAAAAACAAAAAAAAAACAGCAATTTCAAAGGTATCATAAAAATAGATATTACTCACGGACTCCCAATCCTATTCCGCCGCACTCTCAAAAGTGGAAATATGGATTGGATTTCACTTTTCTCGGTTTGTTGTGGAAATTACGTCGCTGTCACTCTGCCCATCATCATTTCCTTCACTGGAATCGAAAAAGGAAGGTCGGGATTTTACGGGTCATCAGGCGATGCCACTACGCCGATGCAAATTTCGATAACAAGTGGGAAACATTGAATTTCGGTACTTTACGGATTGATAAGGCGACGCGTCGTTCAAACGAACGGAAGAATTATCAAATCAAGAGGAAGATTGATGATTTAAGATGCATTTATTTATTTCGGGAAATACCCGAATGAACTGATGGCTCTGCAGATGGATATATGTTTATTTGGAAAGTGAAAGAATCTCGACTTCATATGTGGATGTAGAGGGAAATTTTTTTTTAAATAATCAATTATTATGATGTAAGAACACAATATTGTTTTCGCTTGAGGTTTTTGGAGGCTAAAATGTGAAGGAAATAAATAGTTGAAGCTATAAAATGGGTAGGCAAGATATTGGCTATTTATCCCTTTTTTAGTTTTGAATCGAGTTTCAAAATATAGTTTTTCCATTATCTATCGTCATTTTGGAGTCGAGTTTCACAGTTTAGCTTTTCAATGATCTCTAGTCTGATGTTGTAATATTTTCCTTGGAAATCACAGTATTATTGTTTAACTCTCTTAATGTTCTTAAAAATATAAACGAAACGAGTTAAATTATTGCGTGTTTAATCGATGAAGATAGTTGGTTCAGTGATAAATTCAACTAATTAAATTAAAGTTATGAGAAAATAAAGCAGATAATTTGGTGTTTTATAGCTAATTGAAGTTACAACGATTTTCAAACAATACATTCCCTGAATTCTTATGAATTGTCTTAATTAGCTTAAATCATTAACAGTTAAACCGGTTTGAAACAATCACGTGACTATCAGATTAAGCATGCAGCGATATTTAGAAAAACGGTGGGTTTCTATATGAAATAAAATGTTCACCTTTTGAAATGGGAATATTAGCAGAATAATGTGAGTATAAGCTAAGCTGTAATTTTAATATGATACTTTACTAATTTTTCTATGCGTGCATAAAAGTTTAATGTATTTATTTAAATTTTGCATTCTTTCTTTTTTTTTCCTTCCAGTTCTTGATTGGTTTTCATTGTTTCTTTTACATTTATTATTTTTTACATCACAATCATATACATTATCATTTCGTGTGTTTTAATTTTTTAAAATTTTGTTTAATGCCTTGATTATGCTGTTGTTTTTCTAAATTTTAAGACTGCTTACAGTCCTATGTTACTGTCAACCTTCCTGTATTATATTTTTTTATCTGCTTTGTAATTGTTTTGCAATTTATCAAGTACTTATTTACAGTAGAGTGAATATTAACCATATATGTTTATAATTTCGTAATATGGATTTTTAACCATTGACTGGGGACGTGCGGTCTGTCAGGCCACTTGTGATTGATTTTCGGTCACCCCTTTTCTATTTTTAGCTCAATTGAATGGATTGACCCAGTAGCTTCCTGTTTTATGGCCTTCAATACGTGTGCACTTTTTCAACCGGCTTTTAAAAATAATTCAATTATTTCTTTGAGATAAGTCTCTAAGACTGCCGTCTCTTCTAGTGTCGGAGTGATAAACAAGGCTTAGCAGATGGCGCAAAGGTTTAGGTCTCGAAATATCATCCAATTTACTGATCGTATTATGAAGCAGTGCTCCAGACACTTTAAAATAAAGCAGAAAGTGACTTTTTTGATGAGGATAATTGTATAGAGGAGTATTTCGATGAAAGATCTCTTTCAGTTGATTCTGATATGTATGTTCAAACATAATTAATTTTTCTTGTGATAATGTATTTTGAAGAAATAAGAAATTATATTATTATACCAAGAGAAATATATGCATAATTCATAAGTTGATTTTTATACTAATTCTTAACCTGTATGTTTGAAATACCCTAGAAAACCGTTCTATGAAAATCACACAAGTGGACAGTAAAAAGCGACAATTTTACTCTTTGGCTATTTTTTTATTTTTCATATAATTGTTCAATTTTACATTATATTATTTTCTATAAATTTTTTATACTTGAAAAATTATTATAATTTAAAAGAATAAAGCAATATGTTTTATCAAGAATATTATTTATTATAACATGCAATTTAAGAAGAAAATGCATGTTTCTTGGCAATTACCTTTTTCAACTATAATATATTTTGAAAAATTTCTAAAACATATCTCTATATCTAAAAAAATATCTGCAAAATATATTTTTAGTTTTTTATACTCATACATTCATTAGAAAATTTAATTTGAGTGTAAATGAAATGCTGTCTTGTAGACCACACATCCTAAAATTTCATCTCCATAATTAAGGGCAGTTTCCGCATTTAACCGAATCTGAAATAACTCTCGTCATTCCATAGACATTTTATAATCAGGATTTGCAAATATTTCGAATTTAAGCTTGAGTTTGAAAAATGTTTTTCCATTTTATAGTGGTATGTGACTATACTGGATATGCTATTTTTGGGAACATTTCAAAATACCTACATTTTTTAATTTATGCATAAAATAACTTGAAAAACACACACACTGAACAAAAAAGCATCATTTTAAAGTCAATAATATTTTGAAAAATCACAAAAATCCTTTTTGTTTTGGTTAAAATGTATTATAAAATATAAACTTTCAAATAATTGGTGATATCTTAAATGACATATTACCTAGTATTTAGGAATAAGCTGTATTTTTATCCAGTCTTTAAAAACTGTATTTTCATTAGTAAATATTGAGTAATTAAAATTTTTTGGAGGCATTATATGATAAAACAAGTGGAAATTTTTGGATGAACAAAATATTCAATTTGTTAAGAACAGCCATGCCTAAACCAGGATTTTAACCCGGTACGCCCAAATCTCGACGGGAAACTTATGACAGGTGGGAAACTTATGACGACCCTTATGGCAGGTGGCCAGCGTTCCGTGGTAATGGAGAAACAAATTTGGTTAATTTAATCTAAAATAAGGTATCTGCAAATTCTTAATTTAATTTGTTATTTCTCACTTTGATTTTCAAAAATTCAGTTAACAATCTTTTTAATGTTCTTACCTTCTAATTTTTTTCTTTACTTACCTAACTTAAATATTGTATCACTTTCCTCTCTTCGCATACGATTCAGCTTATACAAACAGTCAGCTGCAGTTAATATAAATATTTTATGTATAATAGAGCCACCGAAAAAAAACAACTAAAAAAGAATCTGTGAAAGTATTATCATGAATGTAATCAACATAAATGATAATATATATAGACATTAATGAGTAAATAATCAAATATGTGTCTCATCTGATAAATCAGAGAAATTGCGTTTATTGGAAATTTACAAACCAGAAAACCGATATATACCTACCGAGTTAGATAAAATTATACTCTAGAAAAACGACAATATGCACATTTAATTTTTAAAAATTAATTAACTAATTAAAAATAAAAACAGATTTTAATATTTGTTTGGATAAATTTCATTTTTTTTTGAACAAATCAGAACTTTTACCATCTTATAACTTGATCTTTTTATCAACACATTGAGGAGATTTTTACGTTAAAAAACGTTAATTAGTTAAATTGCAAGGAAAAATTTATTTTAAGGATTCCAGCAACTCAATTACTTAAATAAGTTAAGTTTACATTTTTTAACAGACTTATCAAAGATTAATCTCAATACGTAAAAACTGTCGGGCACGTGAAGAATAAAACTTAACTTGAAGTCACGAGAAATGCTTTCTATAGAATAAATGCTCTGATGAGTCTTTTAAAAGAATAAAAGAACCTTTCCAAATTGAGTACTTGAAAATTGACTTCTAACAACCGACTGAAATTAAGCCGTCATTAATTAGGAGACCAACAGGGTAGAACAACGAGGCGCCTAATTTTCTAAGACAGTTTATGGATTTTTATTCAATAATTCATTAAATTTGGTGAAGGTTTTATTCTTATGTTTCCATCTACTCTATTTATTACATTGGAAATGTCTACTGTAACCATCAGTTTGGTCCAATTCAGTTTCACCTTCCTTAGGAGCATATTCAATGATTTTTAACCTATGAAATTGATCCTTAATATTATTTAACTGGCATTGTTATGGTTTAAGTTGGTGTCAGGAACACTTCCAAAATGATTGATTGTTTATATTAGGAAGACTTACTATATGCAGTACTGTACACGTTTCCTGTCTAGTTCACTTACATGTTTCCTGTCTACCTGTCTCTTACTGAGAAACTATGTAGTCTCTGTAAAGAGGTGAGTAATGTTTAACATTATTTAAAACCTTTCTTGTTTTAGGAGAAACAGATGAGTTTGATGCACACCAATCAAATAAATTCGCGAAATTTAATTAAAATATTATTTTTTACGTATAAAATAAATGAATCTGTCACTGCATTTTACTAAAACTTAGGGCTTCTAAATGTCATTGGAAAATGATGTAGAACAAAATCCTTTTAGAGAACCGGAGAAGATTTATTTTATGTAATTCAGATATAGTAAGTAGAATATTTGTCTAAAAGAATGTAAATGGGAAAACATTTAGGAATTTTAGTGTTGGTTACGAGTAAGGAGAAATGTTTCGGAACTGAGATTTTTTTTTCTTCAGAAAATAAAATTAGTACTCCTAAATAAATTGGCATAAACATTTTTTTGAAACATTATGTAAAAGGCGATCCGAAAATACTGAAACTTGAGATTTATGAAAGAAATATTTACCCTTTTTAAATAAATATTAATGATTTTAAACAAATACCAATAGTTTTTCTTGTTACAAAAAATAATTAATTACTAAGAGAAATCTGTTCGACTTATTTTTCAAAATAAAATAGTTGAATTCGGCAAAATAATTTTTAAGAAACAAAATTTGTAACAGTAGATTCTTATAAACGACTTTATATGAGACGACGAACAGAAACTTTTAATAAAATTTTTTAGCACTTGGATTTCGTATTTATTGTCATTGATGAAAATGTTTTTCAAATACAGGATGTTCCTTCATCATTTTGACAAACTTAAGAACTGATAGGGGACATCACAAGTATTCAGATTTGCATAGCAACCCTTGGTTGTGGTATTGTAGTATGAGAGTTACAAGAAAAGGAGAGACACAAATTTGAAATCATCTGAAATATTTATTGGTCAAAGATGTTACATGTTTTATCGTAGATGACAAATGATGTTCAAATTATCCTCCACTGTTAGCAATGCATGTGTTGCAACGTCGGACCGTGGATTTACAAACTCTCTTAGGTATATCTGGATTTTATTGAATATCCGCAGCAGCACAAATGCTTCTTGCAACCAGGTGCTTTTCGGAATCCACAGGTGTAGCACCCAAAGAAATCCAAGTTGATTAAATCAGGAGAGCCTCATAGTCAGAGAACCGGTTTACCAAATCTAGTCTATTGGCAACTAAACACCTGATTTAATGTCCATGGATACATATACCAAAACGTGGCAATACTTTATCATGTTGAAACCCCATATGGTGTCTGACATGATGTGGCATAGGATCATGTAAGCTTGGTAGTTTAATTTAGCGTAGCTTGGTAGCGTACACTGAAAAGTGATGTTGGATAGTATGTGGTCTCATGCCATGGACAATTTCGCCAGTCCATAAATGCGCTTACTGGTGGTTGAATACATAACGTCACCTAAAGTACACCTCATCCACCAATAAAATATAGAACAAGAAATGTGCTTCATGTAGAAATTGGTCCAAATACCTCTGTGAAAAAAGCCTACTCTCATTATGGTCTGTGTGAATCAGTGACTGTGCTCTTTGAAGATGGTATGAGTGCAAGCTTTCATTTTGAATTCACAATACTCTAAAATCCTTCAATGTTAACAGTGATTGCTTGTATTCTGGCTCAAGGATTCCCAAGAACGGTATCCAACACATTTTGTTATCTACTGGGAGCTCCAGTCACTCGTGGCCTACCTTTTACATACCTATAAACTTGTAATGATCCATATTGACACAAATTGTGACGCGAATTATTAAACATCCGTACCGGTACATCACTCTTTTGGTATCTCTCTCGACACAATATTTCTGCTGCTCTGCAACGCCGCCCAACGCTGAACTATGACAGTCCTAGCCATGAGCTCCTATGCAACTCTAAATATCTGTGATGTCCCTTACTTCCGTTTAAAGTTTATTCCATTAATCATGGGATGACATGGTGTATATTCGATGTGGAAAACGAAATTTATTTCAAATGTTGTATAATCAGAAGTATTTAATTATCTCACGGAATATATTTTTTAAGACTGCACTATAAACGATATCAGAATAAATCTAAGTGAGTCCTTTTTTACTTCCGGACAATGTATAATATATAATTTATTTCTAATAAAAGTACAAAAAATAAGAAAACTCCCATTATTAAATGATCTTGTACATAAATCTGCATCTACTCTGTACATGGAACATTAGCTATTGAAAATGAGGAAATTCAGCAAAATGTGTATCAGTTAAATATTTTAAACAACACAGCAGTGCTCATTGAAGTAATTAACTAAAGATTTAAACTGTTTTTTATTGAAAGTTTAATTAAATGGAAAAGCGCTGTTGGCAGAGCTACAACAGGAATAACATCAGTAACAAAATGCCACATCTATAAACTATAAAAATATAAATAAATTAGATAAAAAATTTTCATGAATTCCTGAATGCATTTATTTCTCTTCTTTTCAACTTTGCGAATACATATAAGATTCCTAAGATAAGCATTTCTGCCCTTGAACAAAATCGAAATTCTATGTGCGAAGTTAAGCAAATAAAAAAGTTAAAATATTTAAATACTAGCCGCCTTTGGCGACCAGCTGGTTCGCCATGAGTAATGCGTTCTAAAATTTTCAATTAAATCATATATTTTTTAGCCAAAATTTAAGAAATAGTTTAAATTAAAAGATTCGGTTATTAGTAGTTAAAGAGTCGGTAACTTTATTCGGAAAAACTTTTTGAGTTTAATGCTCTAATAATTTATCAATTATGCTTCCAAAATATTAAAAATGTTTTTTTCGGTGATATTGCCAAAATGTTAAATATGTTTTTTAAAGAAAGCGAAAAATAGGAAAAATTATTGAATTAATGATACAGATATTGCAAACGATTATAGAAATATGCCATTAACTCGGGATTTCAACGCATATCCTGTCTAAATTCAATCAGGTTTACTGTAAATAAAGATAATTTATGGAATTAATGATATAAATATTGCAAACGATTTCTTGAATCCTTTGCCTTGCATTTATTTTTATAGAAGATATCACATTTTATGTTTATGTTATTTTATCCAGTCACGTGCTGAAAGTTGTATTTCTTTAGATTTGATTTATGATGATAGTTGTTGTTTTTTCATTTGAACTTCCGGCATTGTTTTATTTTATTTTATCCAGTCACGTGCTAAAAAAACATAGTTAAAATATTTCTTTAAAAATTCGTTAAAAAAAGAAGCTTGAGTTATACATTAAAACACTGATATTATTAGAAAGCTAATTTTTTTTATCTTTAAATTGATGTAAAAATCATGTTTGTCCGATAATAATTTCGGAAGTTATAGCGGAAAAACGTCGAAATTTCGCTTAAATTTTAATTAATTCAAATTCTAATTAAAAATTCAAAAAAAGGGCTCCGAGGTGCACATTCCCGACCTCCAAGGTATACATGTACCAAATTTGGTAGCTGTAGGTCCAACGGTCTGGCCTGTAGAGCGCCAACACACACACACACACACACGCACACACACACACACATTGAGCTTTATTATAAGTATAGATGATTGAAACAAACAACAAGCATTCAGCGAAGACACAAAACAAAGTAGGGTTGAAAAAATCTTAAAATGATTGAATTTGAAATAATCTTAAGTAAATTAGAGAAAAATATTCTTAAAAACTAGGATGCTTTGAAATTTAGTCAGTCAGATATATGTGTACATAAATGATTCCGTAAATCATTATTTCTCTTAACAGACAAAATCCGAATCTTACACAAAGCTAAAAGAATAATAAAACAATAAAATATTGGGAAAGCATACTATGGACCATAGAAAGAACATAATGAAAAATAAAAAAAACAAGGTCGAATTACTTGATCTTTTGCCGCTGCCCATCATCAAGATATGATGAGAACACCTTTTAAGTTCAAAAGTAGATACTATTAAGTTCAAAAAAAGGAATTTCCAAGATTTGAATAAATATCGATTCAAGGTTCAAAATTATCAAAATTATATATAATATAGATATAACCATGTTTGCCTCAAATAAAGCTGATTTATTTAATTAATAATATTTTTTTTTCTTTTTAGAAAAAGCATATTTCAAATCATGAATTTCATTTTTATTTGTTTTATTTGCAATAATTATTTATTTTTTAATTTCAGTTTTTGTCAATTTGATGGTAAAATATTGATAAAAGATAATTTTTTCCGTTCTCTCGTAACCTGCTCGTGCAGATTTAATTTCATTGCTTTGTCCAAAATATATTGTTGCAAAATGTAGTTAAAATATATCTTTAAAAATTCATTAAAAATAGAAGTTTAAATTATATTTTAAATCACTGATGCGATTAGAAAGCTAATTTTTTAAATTATCAATCTGATGTAAAAATAAACGTTGCTTGAGGAATAAATAATATTTTTAGAAGCTATATCTGAAAAACTTCGAAATTTTGCTTGATTTTTAATTAATTCAAACTCTAAAAAAATTCGAAAAAAAAAGGCTCCGAGGTGCATATTCCAGACCTCCAAGGTATGCCTGTACCAAATTAGGTAACTGTAGGGCGCCAACACGAAATAAAAGAAAAAAATTCGTAAATTTTGAAAAAAAAGTATTTGCTATTTCTGTATAGCATTTGCTGCTTTTGTAGAAGAGTTACTAGAATGTGGCACCATAGCCTAGAAAATAAAGCTACTTGATGATATCTCCTTAAAACAATGACGTCCCTGAATAATTAGTAAAGAAATAATTAGATATGTTCCTAAATAATTACTTCCTAATAATAAGAACAGTGCCTGATAGTCTAAAGTTCGAGATGGACAACTAACTTTTGTAGTTGTGACTTAAGTCTCTTTACAAGCCCGCTAACGATTATCTGTCAGCGACTTAAGCTAAATGGGCGTTCTCTTCATTCTTTCAGTAGGGCCAACTTCAGCCAAGAGAGCGACATAGCTACTTCATGCGTTGCATTCACTTGCAGAATCCTCTTTTACAAGGGGGGAGCATTTACAAACCCCGCAGTTAGAATACAGAAGAACAATCATGCAGAACCCTGACTAGAACCCAGGAAACACGCGCTATCCTTATGACAAACGACTAAATTCAATAATAAATTCTGGAATATAAGAACTTTCAAAGCCGCTATCTCCTCTAGTTCTACACTTGAAAAAAGTCTTTAAAAGGGATGTCTGTGGTCGTGTTTTGGGCATTACAAAAAAAAAGTAGTTACTTATTCAAATAACAATAAGAACGACTTTTTTTGTCCATGAATTCTGATCGATGTAAAAACATATTTTTCTATAAATTGTACCTTTTGTTTAAGTAAACTTAAAAAAATAATAATGATGTGATGAAAATCATACCAGTTATTCACTTCTATGTAAGAACTATTATGGGAATGCTCGATAACTCATTTTATAAAACTTTGTAAAGCCTAAAGCTTTTTGATTTAAAACCACCCTCAGATTAATAGCCTTTTTGTTTAAACAAGAAAAGCCGGTGTCATTCATCCCCAAAAACTTATCCTGTAACGTATCTGGGTGCAAATTTGAAGACTTGTTAACTTAATAGGAGGCTTGTTAACTGTTTGGGGACTTAAATAACTTAAACGAATAAAATTGCTATTGTTTTCTTTCCCCCCGTTCTGATATCTTTCATGGCTATCCATAGACTGCATCATAAATCTGCTCGAATATGTAACAATGCATTCGAATATATTTGCTCAAATAAAAAATGGACAGGTTAAAATGAAATGAAAATTTTTATTGGAAATCAAAAGAAATCTTCATGGGCTCCTTTGTTTAGGTATTAGGTATATGCCTTTGCAATAAAAAGATGGTTATTGATTTTTGTGGAAAGTATGCATAATTTCCTACATTTCGTCGTCATAACAGGAACAGGTCCCCTCTAATGCTTTATTAAGTGGGTAAAAGATGTGGAATTCACAGTGAAAAACTCTGATTGAACAGATGTTCCAACACTCTCCAAAGGAATTTTTTTAAGTTGTCTAGGATTTACAGGAGATGGACTGGCACCATTAGGCAGATGGATCACTTCGAGGTTTGCTTTTGAAACGAACAAATGAACCTGGCAATTTACTTTTGATTGCTTACCATCATAGTACTATTGTACTGTGTTTAATTAATAGTGCTCTTTTAATGCAAAAAATCAATCATGAGAGGTTTCTGGCAGTGAAAGAATTAGAAACTGCAATGCCGAGAGTAGCTCCGATTTGGAGTCAATGTACGTCCCAATTTTACTTTCGATGAATTTCTTCTACCATGAAAAATTTTCACTATTGAAAGTTGTATGAATATCACACCTCCTTACATCCTTTTCGGTGGCGTTGTTATAACTGCTTATTCCACAGCAGTAATAAGCGTCCATTTTGCATTTGTGTAATCCTCATACTTATCAATTCAAAAGTATGACAAATTATTACTAATAGGCTCAGTCATGAAAGTGAGAATGGCATTCAATCACTATAACCTTTTATATTGTAAGCTTGAGTTTCCTTGGGGAATGATGTTGATCAACCAGTCCATCAACTTTTGAACATGCGTGTAGTATCCGTAAGTGTTTGCTAGTCCACATCCTAAACCCCAACTGACGATTCCAACTTGAGTCCAATAGATGAGACCATCTTCGCCCAACTGGGACTGCATTGCTGGTCCACCACTGTCGCCCGGGCAAGTATCATTACCACCTATGAATAAAAAGATATCGTAAAATTAAAATATAAATTCACTAAATTCAAGAAAAGTTTGATTTAATATTTACATCATTCATTATAATTTTTGTGATAAAATAAAGATAATTATTCTATATATCATTATATATTTATCACATATAGATAATGATAAATAATATATCACCTATCCAAAAAGAATATTGTAAGAAGTAATTATAAATAATATTGTACAAGTACAAGATCTAAATTTCCTAAATTCGAGTAAGATTTGATTTAAAATTTGCATCATACAATTTAATTTTTGTGTTAAAATATGGCATTATAAGTTTACTACTTCTCATAGCCGGCGTCCTGTCAAGGGGTAACATTCTTTCCCTGTGATCTGGGAGTCCCAAATTCTAGTTCTGGTTCGGGCATGGCTTTTCTCTACCCTGCGTTCTATCTGTGAGGTGTATGAAAAGCAGACTTCAATAAACGTATGTAAGAGTGCAAGTAATGAGAGTCCTGCTCAGGCATTTTTTTAAAAAAGGAGCAGAAATAATTTCAAATTATTCGGAATTAGTGTTAAGAGTATGCTCAACTGGTGCTACGTATGCATTGTAATGAGAGATAATCACATGCCATATTGAAATTTTATAAAAGCCAAGTAATCCAATTCTTATGGTAATTTTACTTTTTAAAAACTAATGATTTCTATGATAATAAAGTTCACCATAAAAACTATAAATTTGAGCATCTTTGCTTGTATTTCTTGATTATCCAGATATTTTATTTAATTTTTATCTTTTTGTTTTCCCTCTACTTTAGATTAATTTATATTAATACCCTCATTAATATGAAATTCATACACTTAATTTAAATGCCATATAATGTTATCCCTTAATTTGCAGATGCTAATGCAGTAAAATGTAATCATTTCTTTGTTCAAGATAATTAATACAAACGGTAACAAACTCACCTCTACCATCGCCTGCGCAAAACATGCGTTCACTAAACACATTTTGAGGTAATAATAAGAGATAACCTTCTTTCTTACGGCACACTTGTGGGGATTGAATGGGAAGAATAATTTCTTTTAATCGTTCAAGAGGTAGGAAGTGAGGATGTTCCATAATTCGCACTACTCTTGAAAGACCCCAGCCTATAGCCACTAGATATTCTCTTGGTTTGTAAAAAGTTGTATCATCTGGCAATTCTGAAAAGACATAAAGAAATAAAAATGTTTTTTTTGTCTCAATATTTATTAAATATTTCTGAGTATCAATATCGCCTTAAAAATTGTTTTAAAGCAGAAAATTACAATAATAATAATAATAATAAATCCTGTGAAATAGAACATTGCAAAGATATAAATATAATTTTCTTATCACATAGTGGTTAAAAAGAATTGATTGTTTTGTTTAATAACTTCCTATAGAAATAAAATAAATAATAAACGTGAGTACACATTTTAATATTTATAATTACGCAATTTTTTTATGTTTCTTTCTTTTATTGAATGGACTCATTTACTTTTTCTGTGGAATTTTCTAATGAATATGTTAATTTGTAAGGAAATTTTGTAGTTATTTGTCAATATTTCGAAATCGTTTCCAGAAATGCGAAAACGGCGATAACAAACAAAACTCCACTTCAGTATACAAAACTTTTTGCATATAGAACACTTATAATGCAGTGCATTTTCAATCTTTGTATGCGACCTATTCGATGACTAGACATACTTCCTTAGAAAGGAAGGACCATGGCCGATGATGGCCCTTCGGACTCCACCACGGTTCCCAAGTGTTGATGTTGTGACAGTCAGGTCCTTCAGTAAATTTATACATGTACCTTTGGGCTGATCGGAAATTCAGTGATATGTTCTTGTTATCTTTTTTAATTCTATTACATGTTTCAACTCTCATTTTATTGTCCACCATTTTCTGAAAACAAGTTTAATCGCAGTACTGCGTTCTCAACAGTAGCTCTTAGCATACCAGAAGGAATGTTACGCACATGTCGGTGTTTGTTTATATTAGTAAATTGCTTAGATTACACACAAAAAACACACATGTTCAATGTGTGTTTTCGAGATAACACACATTGAACATGCTTTACAATAAATTTCAGAAAAGATCAAACATATTTTAAACTCGAGTCATCATGTCCTATTTTGGTTAACAATATTGATATTGTGCCATTTTAAACCTAATAGTGAATATTGAATATTGTTTTCTTGCAAAAAAGAAATTTTCATAATCACCCTTAAACTATTACTAAGTTTGATAATATTTGGCTCAGTTGTTTTTCTTTTAGGTCCAAATGAAAGTGGAACTTTAATTATAAGTCCCCGGTCTATATTGTTATAAAACTGTTATTTTGCTTTCCAGCAGGTATAGTATCATCATAAGAAAGACTGATTTACAGCCGTTTGTACTGGATGTTGTCGGATGCCTAGCCAATGATGTTAGAGCTGGCAGACCATTTAAATACTTGGCGAGGAATTTGGCGACTCAGTTGACAAAATGGATAATACTCGAAACTTTCGATAATTTGTCAATACGTCCATTAGGAGCCGAGAAACGGCTGATTGGCCTACAAGATTCTAGATCCTCCTGCCGGGAACTATAAAAGGTCGGCACTCTCCAGCTCAGGGGAACGACGTGAATTGGGTCATGGCGAATTGTATTTGGAGTCACCATATAGTAACGAGTCTTCGTAGGATAACGAGGCAAAGGTGGAATGTCATCGTTATATGGAGTTATTACTGATCTGAGCTATGAGCATCGAGTCGTGCTATCTACTGTGTAGTAACCAGTTTCGTGGAAGTGATATATCTAAAGCGAGGGACAGTGAGAAGTTTCAGACGTTTGGAGAGAGAAGCTTCTGGGAGCGGAGCTTCGAGGATTCTCTTCAAAACTGAAATACATCTGGCTATTTTGTGTTCTGTGGTCGCCGTTACTACCAATTTTCTATTTGGTGGGCTACTGTTGATATTGTATGATGCTGTGTGTTCGTCTCGGCTGTAAATATTTATCGACTTTGTGCTTCCCTGTCTTAGCGTAAATAAACATCTCTGTTATTTACAACTGAGGCCTGCTGATTGTGTTTTCCACACCATACACCCACTACTCTAAAGAAACCTGACGGTGGAAATTAG
>JAPMOQ010051629.1:0-21124 GCA_026543055.1 Argiope trifasciata
ATTTCTATATATGCGCGGATCTCATAAGTACATACATAATAATAAAAGGATTCCAATAGGTATCCAACCCAATACCCTTTGCAAATGCCGTCAAATGGACTAATTAAAAAAGTAAAATAGATCTTATTACAACGTTTCCTAAAGTATGTTGTTAAATGCAAACTGCAAACATAGCCGAAATCACGAATGGAATAGGACGAGATGGGTTCGAACAGATAGAATCAAGTGACATTCAGGAATCGCTTGAATCGCAAGATGAAGATCGGACTGAAAATGACTTGGAGGAAATGTTCAATTCACAGCCCATTGAAGAGAATACTTCAACAAGCACTGGAAACGTGATATTTAAATTGGAAAAATCTTAGCGAAGGTTTAAAAATGGCAAATAAGCTTTGCGATTTCTTTATGAACATTGATCCGTCTATGGAATGAAGTCTTATTTTTAAGAGGCAAATTGTTAATTTGACAGCTGCATATCAGTCTGAATGGAAGGAGCTTTTAAAAACTACCAAGCAAGAGAAAATTACAAAATTATCGAACCATTGCCTAAGCCTTAAGATAATGAATCAAAATGTTCAAAAACTTCAATTAAATTGATTTTTTATATAGTATTTTTTATTTTGTCACCTAGGAACGTATATATCGTATATCTATAAGCCGGTATAAATTACCATTCCGTATTCACGGTTTTTGTATTCGCGGCATATTTATGGAATATATACCCCGTGTATAAAGAACTTTTACTGTATTACATAATTTCATATGCTTAATAATCATCCCTTAAATGCAAGTAATAGGTCGTCGAAGTTTTATCGGAATCGAACGAGCGGTACTGCAGCGCATAAGAGACGTACATTCATTTTTATTTATATAATATAATGGATGAGGTGTAAGCTAATTTTGTATCATGGACCCAGCGCTTTCCTCCTGGTTTGGTGCGGAATCTTAGAGCATTGTTTCTCAAAGTGTGATGGTTGTTGTACCCCTCAGGGGTGCAATAAGAGTTTGATGGGGGGGGGGGGTTGCAACTGAAGCGAAAGTCAATCCTCGAAAAAACACAGCTTTTGGAGAGTTTGCAAGTTGATCTTGGGAAAACTATTTCCCTGATTTAAACAAAAGATACTGAATGGATAAGAGACCCGTATGACATTAATACAACATCCATTCCAGAAAATTTGACGCATGCAGAAGACGAGCCATTTCTGGAATTGGCTTCAGACGGATGTTTGAAAATGAAGCCTAGGGAGAGTACCTGAACATCATTCCGGTTACAAATGCAGCATGTGAATCCGGTCTTGGCAGAAAAAGTTATGAATGACCTCTTGCCTTTCCCAACTTCGTAATGATGTGAACTTGCTTGTTCAGCATTGAAGCGCAAAAAAAAAAAAAAAAAAAAAAAAAAAATTATGGGACGTGGAACTGCATCTGACATTAAAATTCACAAACAGGGAACCAAATGATGACAATCTGTCATCTCGGCACGAATTCATCCTTCTCGTTGATCCAAATAAATGTAACACGCAATATAATTCAAAATGACATTTTATTATGAACTAGCTGGTACTCGTTGTGTTGCTGTCGAAGAAATGATTTAGGAAATATCGTTTGAATTTGACATAATTATCTTGTTTAATTAAAAATAATAGGAAGAATATTTATTTTCTATGAATGCATTTATTGAAATGGAAGGATATATAAAGGAGAAGCATAAATACCATTTATTCTATTTGCATTTTTCTGTTCTACCAACAAAGATTTTTATGTATTGGATTCTTTTCGAATTGTAAAGCTTGGTATTCTTTCAAAATGACAATGAAAGGAACTATTTATTGTATCTCATGATTTCAGTTAATATTCATTCCGAATTCTCAAGTTTAATGTTAAAAAATGTGATGAAAGTATTTTTCTTTCAAATTGATTAAACATGGAAAATATATTTATACTAGGAAATCTTTAAATATAGTTAAAAGGATAAATTTTGAAAACTAAGATGGATCAAAATTATCTGTACTATAATATTTTTGCAAATTACTGCAAAAAATGCTAAAATTTATTAAATGTTTAGCTTAAATTTCAAATCTATAGGATGGGTTCCCCTAAAACTTTCTCGCTCGCTCTCTAATCAAATTATTACCTCAGAGAAGGACTTCCATTGCATTTACGTACAATAGCTTCGAAATATTAACTTTTATCTCAAATGTAGCATCTTTCTGAATCTGCTTAGCTTCTTGGCGAGTCATGTGGTGGTTAATAAATGCTGTAAATAGATCCGAAAATATTTTTTATTCTTTAGAAGATTGTATTATGCCTATAATCTTTACATAGTGCAAGCAATATGCTGTCAATTTTATCGGAATCGGATGAGCGGTACGGCAGCGCACAAGAGCCATACATTCATTTTTTTTATTTATATGGATAAGTTTATTTCTTCTTATTTTGTGCCTGTCACAAAAAAGAAAAAAATATTTTTTTGATTGTCATTAAAATACATCCAATTTTTTGCCGATGGGTACTCAGCGTTTCGGAAATTATAGAAGGGGTACACATAAATCAAAAGTTTAGGAAACAGTCTCAATATAATATTTAACCGTGATTGTTCCTCTATCTGCCTACAAGCAATTCTAGAAAAGTGAATCATATTACTTATTATCAATAGTAATATTATTTAACTTATATATTGTATTAATAATATTATACAACTTATTAGTAATATTATAATATTACTAAACTCCAGAATTGCTGGAAGATTGTTAGTGATGAGTAAAAATTTATTCGTATATTTAATAAAAAAATCATTTTCAAAGCTAAAGAATAAAATTTCCGTTTAGATTGTTTTCTTTCTACTTCAAATAGTTTGTTAAATGAAAAGCAATGCTTACCAATGTTGAAATATCGAATGTTTAGTTCTTTTATGACTGTTCTAATGTCGCGTCTATTTTCTCTCATTTTAATGTGCTTGTATCTTCTCGAGGCACTCCCCTGCTCGCAAAGAAATCGCCCATCTACTATTCATTTCAGTTTTCCGAGACGTCGATTCTATCTCATGAAGGGGCGAGACGCTGTAAGATCATTGCATCTCCGGTGTTCTTTGATCTTGATTTTCACCCTGCTACTTTCGTTCAATTAATATTTTTTTCACGTGTTTGTGAGTATCCTTCTTCTGGTCGCATTCATTTATCTTAATTCAGTCCACGAGTAATCCGAATTTACTTCACTGATGAATGTCGCTTCCTTTCACATTCCCTCTCGGCCCTATTTTGACGAATTAAACTCTTCCTAACGCATGCGCAGATTCGCGGAGATTTTAGAGCTCGTGGGGAAACATTACTTTCTTTGTTGTTGTTACCCAGAGCACTTTGACAAACTCGGCGATTGATATTTACCAGAGATTTAAGCCTAAATGAGCGTCCCGTTTTTTCCAGTATCGCCAACAAGGGCCAGGAGTACGACTAAGCTACTTCGTGCCTCACATTCGCTTGCAGAGCCCCTCTTTAGAGGGATTTTAGAGGGGGGGGGGGCTCAAACTGGAATGGAAGTAGTTTTCGGAAGTTTATTAAAAATTTTAACTACGCAAAATGTAACCTTTATTCAGTTTTTCAGCAAAAGATGGATAACATTTTTTCAGAAATTTTCATTTATCTGAATGCAGATAATTCTATATCGAATTGATGTAATGCATAAGATTAAGTTTTTAATGTTTTCAAATATCACATTTATTAAAAATTTGTCGTCGAAAATAGATTATAAATATTTTTATTAAATCAAATGGTTTCAGTGCTCCTTTTTACCTGGAATTAAATACATAATTTTTTTCTCCTTCAGCGCATTTCTAAATAAGACGAAATTTTTGCATTGCTTTAAAATCACAGTGCGAAGGAATGTTCCCGAGAAATGATCGCAAGTTCTAAAACAATGGAATAGGTGTCAAAAAAGCAATTCTGTTGTCTTTGAATAAAATAGTTCGGGTTTTTTCCCAATTTCTTTCCCTTACCAATCTTATGCGTATTTATAGTTTGCGCTGAAATGTTTCCAGGTAAAACTTCCCCTTCCATTAAACGTTGATGTTGCCATGCCAATTTTGTTTAAAATTATTTCGAATCGCTTTCAAAATGTTGTAAATCAAGAATGGGGGGCTGGTTTGAATACAACCCCTTTTGTGAAATCGATGTTATGCAGTTCTGATTTTCCCTTACCTCTTGATGCATTTCTGGTTTTAGGAATATAATACAAATAAATGCCTAAATTGTTACAGACAGACACTGGTCCAGTTCATCACAGTGGGTAAAAAAAGTTTCCATACAGAAGACTAAAATAAAAAATAAACTGGCATAATTTCTAATCTTGCGATACCTGTAAACATTTGAGTATAAACAGGAACATCGATCTCCGAAGCTAAATCGATTGCATAAAAGAAATATGTGTATTGTGCAAGATAATCCCTCTCATTCAACTGGCAGCCGATTTAACGGTTGATTACGGCATTAAGATGGCGTCACAGAAGGCCAGAAATGTCATTAAAAACTTTATAATGGACATGCGGTGCGTCAAAAACTTGCTACATGTCTGAAACAGAAAATAATCGTCTCAATTTGCAAAGAAGCATTTAAAGTATACAAACATATTTTTATTGCTTCAAAACATGATCGGATCCCTCAGCTTTCAAACGATACCAAGAGATTGCCAATATTCAGAATAATTCTCGTGTGACGAGGATTTTTCTTGAGGTACTAACACTAAAAACTCTGGGTTTTTTAAACTAATTTGATGAAGAATATGTTTCCACTATGTTGTTTCATTCAAACAATCATAACTGAACCAAACGCAATTATTTATTCATCAAAGTAATCTGTATGAAACAGAGGATGATTTGTGTCTCCATCAAAAGTTATATTTATAGAAAGGAAATTTTTAACGGACATTTAAACGTTAAAATAACAAAACAAAAAAATCTCGATTTTTCTATTCAGCGTGGATGAAAAAACGGTTTAAAAAAGACTATTTTTATAACTTGATGAATGCAGGCAACATGAAGACTCGTATTTGTTATCATTTTCAACCAGAATGGTGTATGTACAAATTAGAATCTAGTATGTTTAAAAAAATAGGCTAGTTAAATCATTAAATATTAATTAATTAGTAATGAGTGTAGTATGTTTTTTTCTCATGGAAATAAGTTTACATTTATTGAAAATAAATTTTTAATAGCTGTTTAAAAGATATAATTATGGAAAAAATATTCGATTTTTCTATTCATCATTGATAAAAAAAATAAACTACATATTTTTATAATTTGATTGAGGCATACAACATGACTCCTATTAGGCATTATTTTCAACTAGAATTGTGAGTCTGTACAATTCAGAATTAGAAGATATCCTGATTTAAAAAATGTGCTAATTGGCTAATCAAATAATTAATGAGTGCAATATGTTATTTTCTCACTGAAACGAATTTAAACATATATTAACACATTGTATGGGGGACATGTACGCTTTGTGACGATGGATACTTGAGCGTTGGTCACGTACTAGTACGGGTCAGTGTCACAACATGGTTTGTTGGTGGGTACGAAAATAACGGTATACACAAGAAAACGAATGCTCTTGTCTACTTCATAGATTCTGGAAAAATGGAGACAAAAGAAACCTAGTTTTTACATCAGTCGATGCGGAACGGGAAGGTTGATTAAAAAATCAATTTAGATTAAACATTCACTTTTTATTTATCCTTGTGAAAAGGAATGTATCTTATCTCTTCATAGAGGAAAATGCTTTGAACGTTACTACACTGTAAAACATTATTAGTTTTGTGATTTCTCCTTTCATTTTTTTATACTATAAAACTGTTTATGAATAAAATCATCCGAAAAAATTAACTATGTACTATTTCTATTTGATTTTTCCTATTTATGATACCATTATAAATTTATCCATTAAAAAATATCTTTTGCAAACAAAAATCTTATGGTTATTTATACATTTCAATCTAAAATACGAAAAGTGTATTAAAAAATGAACTCATCTTCGATTTTTTGAGATTTAGCTGAATAACTAAATGGACGCTCCAAACGCCCGCTCCCGGTACCATTCTGCTGCGAAATGGACCCACACACAATAGGTTAATGATTTACTGAGAAAATATTGGATATTTAAAGTTAAAATTTAAACAAAAAAATCTTCCAATTTGGGCTTACGCCTTGAGCAAAATTCGAACTTTTGGGGAATGTATCGATTTTAGTTAGGAATCAAAGTTTACTAATTTGTGGGTCGAGTTATGGCTGGTAAGAAACCAAAGCAGCATATGTGAATGAAGAATTTTTGTTGAAGTGTGAAGCGGGCGAGGTAGGAGCGTGGTGTTGGGGGGTGTGAGTGCTGCTGGTGTCGGGAATTTGTTTTATAGAAGGAAACGCGGAGAGGTTTGTGTGTCTTGACATTCAAAAACAAAAAGTTTTAACCAGTGCAGAAAAATGGTGTTGACTTTACTTTTCATCAAGACAACGACCCTCGGCACATCTCAAAGATTTAGCAAGAGTAATGTCTTTATCATGTTAAACAATAGCTTCATGACCCTCCCCGGTATTCTGGTTTAATCCCAGTAGAACATTGATGGGAAGAAATCGGTTGCTAATGTATTCAAGCGCGTTAAAAAGGTCAATTTTCGCAAAAAATGACATTTGTCAAAAATTATTCAATTAGGTAGACCAATCTGTGAGCTATCCAAAATCGGTTTGCTTTTATCTCTACGTTCATTTGAAGTCAAGACATTTTCGTAAAGATCGGTAAACTGGAAGAGGATATTTCAATAATCAAATACCGTTTTAAAGACTCCAAACATAACCATGTACGAAATTTGTATAAACACAAATTTAGTCTTAAATAAGGAAAAATGTTTGGCATAGAAAAACCCAAGATGCCAAAGAGATATTTAATGGGTTTTGTGGAATTTTGTTCCTAAACATGTCTTTGCTGAATCTTCAGATGAGGGGTATTGGTAATATATTTAACGAAGCTTTTATAGGATTATTAAACATCCTTAAGGATGAAGTGTATCATCCTAGGGAATATTCTGCTCCAGCATTTGATGAGCTCGACAAAGACAGAATAAATGAATTGAAGCAGCATTCACTGCAAAATGAAAAAATAGCCAGAAAAAAAATTAAAGGGATTTCAAAAAGGAAAAATATCAAGAAATTAGAAGCAAAAAGGTATAAACTATGGATGCAAAGACTTTTAAGTATGCACGCCCATAAATTATTTTTAAACAAGTTACTGCATACTTTAAACGCATCTTTCTCGCCTTTGTTGCTCATTCCAGATCAAATAACACAAAATATTATCATATAACTAAAAATTAATTTATGGCCTTTCTATTTATACTATTTTCTAGGGAATGAACTAAAATTTAGATCGAATGCATGGTTTTTAATTTAAGCCTATTGTTTAATAGTCTTAAATTAACTAAAAATTTCATGATAAATCTTTGACTGGCTGTAAAACTTTCATTTATTTTTGGAACCATACGATTATAATTCATTCCTTCGATAAAACTATGTAGTTTATTTTTTTTACGTGTTTTGTTAGGATGAGAATTAGTTTTTTTGTGTAGCTAATTTGAAATTTTATAAGAATTTGCTTACATTTATCACATTAAATGCCAGTTTTCGAAAAGTGTTATTGCTTATTTCATATATTGGCATCCTTTTATTTATTTCGAATACTCTTAAACTTATGGTTAGAGCATGTCTACACCATGTTTTTCTAAAAAAATGCTCTAAACGTGTTCAGATACCTTAAATATAAAAATACGATACAAATAGGGGTGAACTGAAAAGGGCATTTTAAGAAATTTGGATCAATATTTCTCAAGCAACAACAAAAACTATCAACTCTTGAGATAAGTGATGAAAATCTAAGATTGGCTACCGCCCCTTAAATGCAAGTGGGTCAGCATGAAAAAGGTCTTTCATCTACTTTGTCAATATTGTACTTAAACTTTTTTGTTTCTTATTAGTGGTATTTTTTTGGATATAAATAATCATTTAAGTTTATCAAAGTGTTCCCATATAATCTATATAAATAAAAATGAATGTCTGTATGTCTCTTATGCGCTCATCCGATTGCGATGAAACTGACTACTTATTACTTGCATTTATGGAATGATTATAGGCATAATACAATCATCGAAAGTATAAAAAATATTTTCTGATCTATTTACCGCATTTATTAACCATTGATTAACCACCCAATGATTTGCCAAGGAGATGCAACAGATTCAGAAAAGATACTCAATTCAAGCTGAATGTTAATATTTCGCAGCTGTTGTACGCAAATGCAATGTCATTCTTTCTTTGAGGTAATAGCTTTATTTGAGGCAATAGAGGTAATAGTGTGAGAAAGTTTTAGAGGAATTTGTCGTATAAGTTTGAAATTGTAACAAAACATTCATAAAATTTTAGTCTTTTTTTCGCAGTAACTGCCGAAAATATTAGATTACAAATAATTATGCACCATCTTCATTTTCAAAAGATTGTCTTTATAAAAATATATTTAAAATTTTATGGAAGAAATATATTTTCTATGTTTAATCCATTTTAAAAGAAAATATTTTAATAACATTTTCCAATATTAAACTTGAGAATACTGAACAAATGTGAAACGAATCACGAGATACAACAGAGTTTCTATCGTTACCTGTTCGAAAGAACACCAAGCTTTACAGTCCTAAAAGAATTCACAAATCTAGCACATAAAAATGGTTATTTGTAGAATAGAATAAGTACTATGTATGCTTCTCCTTTACGCCTCCTTCCATTTCAATGAATGTATTTATTGTCGACAAGAAAATAAATATCATTTTTATTTAAACAAGATAACTATTTCAAGTTCCAAGCGATATGTCCCAGATGATTTCTTCTGTGGCAGCAACGCGCCGGGTACCGGGTGGAATTCATGAATAATAAATGAAATTGTGTTAAACCAATTTTCATTTTCATAACAAAATATTTTGTGTCTAAAACGAAACATTCATTCACAGTCATGGCTGAATTACGAATTTTTTTAATTCTTTGTATGCAATAGAAGATATCAATTTTGAAAATCTTTTATAAGGACGTTGATAGCTCTAGGATTTGGATGGAAACAGTTTAACCATCGATGAGAGTTTGAAGAATTATGTTAGAAATTTGAATAAAGACACAGTTTTAGTTTTCTAAAGTGATGGAAATCATAGTGTCGAAACTGAAGCAGTCGACCTTAATGTTATGTGTATTCTATCCGTAACAATCGTTTCAATACTATTCCATTTATTATAGCATTGTTTCCTACCTTTACTTCATTATTAATTAATGATATTATTACATAAGTCGACTTTTTTATTTTAACCATATGTTCGGCGCAGTTTATGCCGAGTAAAAAAAAATCTTGGACTTCGCCAATTTTTATTTTATGCCGCGCTCGTTGCCAAAAAGTATAAAGTGCAAACAATCCATCATTTGGGGATGTTTTCTCAAAATAGGATGAACGGTACGACTGCATATAAAATACGAACAAATATTCATTTTCATATATAAGATTTGTGAATTCTTTTAGAATTGTAAAACTTGGTGTCCTTTCGGAAATGGTAGTGAAAGATGCTATTTATTGTTTCTCTTGATTCGTTTCATATTCGTTCAGAATTCTGTAATTTTAGAAAATGGGATTAAAATAGTTTCTTTTAAAATGGATTAAACATAGAAACTATATTTATACGATAAAATCATTAATGCAGTTGAAAAGATAATTTTTTGAAAATTAAGATGATGCAAAATTATTTTTACTACAATATTTTTATTGGCTACAGTGAAAAACGCTGATATTTAATCCAAAATGTAAAATCCCTAAGGTCTTTTTTGCATAACCTGTAATAAAGTTGTTGCCTCTGAAAATGACTTGCATGACATTTATGTACCATAGCTACAAAATATTAACAATTAACTTGGATTTGGCCTTTCTGCAAAATCTTCGTCTCCACAGCGAGTTATTTGGAGATTAATCCTTGGTAAATAGATGCGGTACGGTTGAGATTGGATTTTTTATTTAATTTTATATAATTGTACTATCCCTATAACCCTTCCGGATGTGTAAACAATAAGCTGATCCAGTTTCATCGCCATCGGATGAAAGGTTTATGAAGATATTAGAGACACACAAACATTTCTTTTTATTTATACAGATAAAATTTCATGATCCCTACGCAACAGTTCGAAAGTCATTCGACCTTTCCCTTTTTGAGAGATATTTCAAATAAAAATTCTCCAATTTCGACTATGGGGTCATTTTGGCAGTTTTAGTTGGCACATTCTTGTTTTAATGTTGCCACTTTTCTCCCCAATTTCCATCGCCAATGGTGTCTATTAATCTCAAAATTGGGAAGGGGTGGAGGGCTGATTTCCATCGCATGTCTGAGCTATCTGCATTCGAAAAAAAATTTGCCGCTCACCAGGGCCTATATCAAATTTTTGGCTCTGGATTTCGCCATAGAGCAAAGGCATTGCTCTCTTTTCGATTGTTTCCAACATTGAAGGGCCATTGAAGATAAATGAGCTTTGATGACCATTTTGCATTTCATGAATTTTCGTATGGAGCGAAAATTGCCTAGTAGGACCAGGGGTTGTGTCTGGTTTAGCTTGCTTAAATTGTTTTAAAATATTTTTTAAATATAGATATTTTGTTTGATTTTCATAAATTTTTCTAAAATTATCTCGAAGATTGTGTTTTACTTACGGAATAAAGATTGCAGTAAATTATTCTGTTGAGAATGAAGAAAATTCTCTGAAAATACAATGCGTTGTCATAAAAAAAGGTTGCAAATACAGATTGTTAAAACTCTAGCTCAATACGAAACAAAGCTGGTAGCGAATTTTCCCTTTTCTAAACGATCCAAGTTAAATAATTGTATAACAGCTTCATTTATAGAATATAAATTTTCTATGAATATTGTTCAATTCCAAAATAAAATTATTTTAAAAGTTGCCTAAATTTTCAGGAAAAAAAAATCTTAAAAAAAATTACAGCAGTTATTTATAATGTTTAATGCCTTCTTTTCCATTTTAGATGCCAAGAGAAAATTCATCTTCTGATGGTAAGTAATTGTTTTATCTTTTTCGACTTCTCATCAGGGTTTGCTCATTTATTTCTTAACTCTTCAATATGGCTCACTCTAATGACTTCTATAATAACTGTTTACATCCCACAAGTTTGACTTAAAAATTCTTTGGTCCGGATTTTATTTATAATATAGATGGATTACACAGGCCTGCATGTTACACAGGTTTTTTAACTTTTGCTTATTGATTCCTGTGTGTTTTTTCACGCTAAGTCTGAATACAACATTAGTTTTTTTCCATCACTTCAGGAGTTTGTACAAAACGAAATTTTCGAAGTTTGTAATGTGTACAAAAACATCGAAAATATGAAACATATTGACAGATTTAAAACGTCTTTTATTATAAAATGTATTTAATTTCATTAAATTTATGGCGTATACTTCACAATATCATAGCCAAGCACATCAAGAGTCCGTTGGGGAGGGAGGGGGGCAAAAATTTAATGAAAACTACCACAAAATCAGCCTGAATGTAACAAATTAATTTGGGTACACGAAATTTTATATTGATGCATTTAATTTTATGTACTTTTAATTTAATTTCAACCAGTCTTAATGATGATATATGAAAAAGTCATTTTTCATTTGTATCGTTGTCTCTTTTGACCAGTCATGCTGTATTGGCGGCTTTTCTGTCGATGTACCCTTGTTGATTCATTGCGGTGCAGCATCCAGCAATAGTCTGCCATCATTGAAGTATTCCATCTTCTTTGATAACGATTTTCCATTTTATGGATATCCTGATTTAATCTCTCACCCATCTCTTCACTAACAGCACCCAAATTCTCAAAAAAGTAATCCAAATATGAAGTTAGAAAATGAACCTTCAAACTTATGGAATAGCCTGAAGTTTGATACTTCAGCAGCATGGTTTCAACGATCGATTTGAAATTCGGATCTTTCTTTTGCCCAGAAATTTCATTGCTACATCTTTAAAAGCAGACCTGGCTTCTTTTTCAACAACTTCCATTTCTTTCTTAAAATTACCAACTTTGAAAAATTTTCTAATATCTGGATCTGTAAAGACACCCTCTTTTAGTTTTGCTGTTGATAAGGCTGGAAATGTGTTGCATATGTATTTGAAACATTTGCTTTCATTTGATAAAGCTTTCACAAATTGCTTCATCAATTCCAATTTGATGCGTAGAGATTGGAGAACTTTATTTCTATCTATGAGAGTTTTCTGGAGTACATTTTTTTCCAGAATCTAATGAATCTCGTTTTGGCCAATCTTTCTGCTTCCAATGATTTTGCCTGTCTGCTATCACACTCGCATAAAAAACAAGGAAACTTTGTATATATTCACTTTGTTGTCCTGAGATCATCGAAATAACTTTAAAATCCCCACACACTGTCCACTCATTGTCGTCGTACTTAATTTTATCGATTACCAATTTTAAATTTTCATAACATTCTTTTAAGTGTACTGAATGTCCTATGGGAATTGGCGCACACTTATTTCCTTTGGGGAGAAGCACAGCTTTAATGCTTCTTTTAGGTAAATCTATGAATTGTCTCCAATCGGTACTTTCATATGAAATTTTAACTGTATTAAAACGTCCACACACATCATTTCAGAACACTAAGTTCCCATATTCTGAAAAGTATAAAAGGAAATCTTTTTCTCTGTGCCTGAACCAGGAAAACGTAGTGCCAGCTTCGAGCACATTCTTCTAAGTCTTGAACTGGGCAATTTTGAACCTTCTTTTGTCAGATATAAGTCGAAGGAAATTTAGACTAATTTTGTGCAGTTTTCATTAAATTTTTGCACCCCCCCCCTCCTCCCCAACGGATACTTGATGTGCTTGGCTATGATATTGTAAATTATAAGCCATAAATTTAATGAAATTACATATATTTTATGATAAAAAACCATTTTAATACTGTCAATATATTTCATATTTTCGATGTTTTGCAGCGTATTGCAAATTTTGAAAATTGTGTTTTACGAAAGATCCTGACGTGATGGGAAAAACTGTCATATTCAGATTGAGCGTGAAAAAGTACACAGGATTCAATAATCAAAATGTAAAAAACAGGACATAACCCTAAGAATGCAGGCCTGTGTTATTTGCGAATGAGAAGGGGGTGAAATAGTTAAATTGCTCATATATATTAGAGCCATTTTCTTAAGCATAATGTTTATTCATTTATGATGTCTTAATGAAAAATTTCCCAACCTTCTCTGGCTATGTGGACCTCCAATATACAAAAAAAAACTTTAAGGATCATTAAGAATATAAACAAAATGCCTAATACCACATACAGAAATATGCATCAATCTCACTTTCTCTGACCTGTAAAAATATGTTAACCATTAGAACTGGGTTTCACCTTGTAAGCTGCGCGCTCTTATTTCCTCCTACTCTCCACGGACTAACACTAAAAACACTATGTACGGTTCCATTCTGTAGTTATATAATTTAAGGCAACTTTCTCCAGCATTTTGAATGCTTTTTATTTCCAATTCGGTTGGCCACGATTCTTAATTGATGAGCACCGAAGACTGCGAAACCTTTTCATTAAAAGGCTTAAAAAAATGAAAAGGATTTTAGGCGCTAATCGCTGCTATATGTTGTTAAGTTTCTTTCCTTTTCTATTCTTGTTACGACTTCTATTTCTTATACTTTACAATATTCACATCAAGAATACTTTAAATATTTCTTAGGCCGCGGTGACCTGGTAGCGAGGTCTCGGCTTAGGAACTGGAGGGTATCAGACCCGATTCCACAGATACTGTCGTGTATGCGGGTCTGGTGCGTGTTAAGTCCATTATGCCACACGTCCGCCCACTGATTTTATGTATGTAGTGAGGAGGGAGACAGCTCATGTGTCGTCCTCATCATCTGATCGCGGTTCAAAATGAAGTGGATGGTCCTCTTATAGCCCTTGTGTTGCTTTGAACAGAACGTTAATACAACTAAACTAAGCTTTGAATGTTTCTCGAGCATATCTTGCTGATGAAAGCCCTTTACATTGGGAGAAAGGGAGGTTGGTCAAGGTGGATCTTAAGTATGGTACTTGGTTTTCATTAACAGTTACATGAGATTATTGTATGTCGAATTTATTATTTTCATATTTCTTAAAATATTTTTTTTATTTACAGATGGAAAAGGGAAAAGATCTCCCCCAAAACAGGTGCCTCAAAAGGTTTGTCGAATTATTATTGCTTCTGCTCTCTAAGAAACGATATTATTTAAGGTGCTCCAATTTTCTGAATATTTTATTTTGTGTGGAGAATATCTGAATAAAGAATATTGGAAGGTTGAGAAGAGAGACTTAATATGAAAACAACTACAGCTTGGCCGTTGGCTATTGGCCGTTGCACCATGAAAACAACCTTGTCTCTATTATAGATATAAAAAAGCGTAATAGCCTTTTTTGCCGGTGACTGCCGTATCGTTTTTGAATTGGAGGTTATTAAACAAGAGATCTAACGGTTCGTATATCTTGTTCGATTGAGTTAGCTGAACTCGGGGAAGGTCACATTCCTCTGACAGATGGGCTGCTTTTTTCGATGCGTTTCTCATGGCACTTGCCATTACACAAGCCCGCTGGGAAGTAGACAGGAGATTTCAGCCGATAGGGAGCGTCTCTTGTTTTAGTAGCGCCATCTAGGGCCAGGAGTACCACTTTGCCATTCACGCACACTCATTCGTTTGCACGATCTCTTTTTACAGGAGGGCACATTGAAGCATCTAACAGGTAGAACAATCATACCTGAACCGAGACTAGGACCCGAGACCCCCAGATCAGAGGGAAGACGCGCCAACCCTATGCCCGGACGTCTGCTCTTTCTTCGATGCATATATTGAAATTTGACTCCCACTTATATGATGTATAGAAACAAATCGTAATCGCGAAAGTCATTCGTTTTGCCAATTTGAAGAGCCATGATAAATAAATAAATCGTTAAATCCTTTATTTTACTCATGACGTGTTTATTATTTTCTCGTGTACAAAATACAGACAAATTATTGAGTTTTTAAAAATTCGAATTGGAAGTTTTGACAAATTTAGACTTGCTTCAAGCCGAAACAAAGTATTTTCGAGAAATGTCTGTCTTCGATAAAAATAATTCCTACGTTTTGAGCGAGACGGCCGAAATATGGTGTCTTTACACCCAATTTGCAGATTCATATTAAATTTTGAGTAAACGCTGTTCAAAGAAAATCTATCTGCTCGAATATAAGTTATGGAACAAAAAGGCCTCGTAGAATAAAATTCTGTGCACAGGTTGAAGGTGTACATACACACTTGAAACTTCGAAAATCGTTCAAAATATCGAATATTTTTTTATTGCTTCAAATGTCCGATCCTTTAGCTTTCAAAAGATGCCAAGCTGATGTGAATAGTTGGAGTGTTTCACGCGTTATAAGGGTTTTTCTTGAGGTACTTTCGCTTAAAACTCTAATTTCGGTTTTTTTTTTTTGTTAAACATATTTTATGAAGAATATTTTTCCCGCTATGTTGCTTTATTCAAACAATCATAACTCGACAAGAAATGAACCAAACGCAATTATTTATACAGCGAAATGATCTGTATGAAAAAGCTGATGCTTTCTACCTCCATCAAAGTTATATTTAGATCAGAAATATGTTGAGAAGTATGTCGAAAATAGAACAGAAAAACGTTATTGTGTGTAATATTATGTTATGTAACGTATGTTAAGTATCATCGGTTAACAAAAAAGGTAACAAATCCACGAATGAATTAAAACATGCAGAACGTCTTTTAGTAACTGATTTATTTTCTCCTCTACATTCTTCGTGATTTTTTGTGGTATTATCATTCTCTTTTAGCTAAGAAATCGTATCTTAGTTTTGGAATGCAGTTTTACAATGCGTTCCTATAAGAAAAAAGAATAAAATTCGGTATATTTTTATTCCTACTCAATGTTTCACTTTGTACAAGCTTCAAATTTTTGCAATTCGTCAACTAGATCACCTGAGAAAATTATGATTAAAAATTTCCTACTTAAGCAATGTTGTTATATTATGGAATTCGAAATTGGAAATTTAAGGTGATTTGAAAAATTCTATTTCTTTAATAAATTTGACTTTTCAATTCTTTCTCGCTCCCGTGAAAATGACGAGGTGAAATTTCTACCTCTATTTCTCGCGCCCGTGATATTTCCGGGCTGGCCTATTCAAAAGGAATGAGCCAAAAATATTAAAACAATCTATTTCTTATGCCCAGAATCATGTTTATTTTTCAATATATACGCCAGATGTCTGCCCTAGACGATTTGTTGTGTTTTTAGAGATTGCTCATTTATTTTAATTTAGATGTCAGCAGAAAGGAAATTTGGTACTATTGTACTGATTGTGATGCTGGCCTATGCATCTCATGCTTTAAAATGTTTCACACTAGTATTTATTTACATTATGTGTAAATGCAATAAAATGTTTGAAACTGAATGCTTGAGACGCATATTTTCTTTATTTTCTCTCTTTGTTGGAAAGCTAACATTCAGTCATAATAACTCTTGATATTGGCTTTTCCAATTAAAAAAAAAATTAAAACTGAATGCAAATATGGTAATACACTCAGTTTTGTATAATTTTCTTGAATAAAAAAAATAGGCACTTTTATGACCATTTTCTTCAAAATGATGCGACCGTTAAGGGGTTAATGAAGTTGGCATTTAACAACTAATGGTGCAGTTAAATTTTTTTTAAACCAAACAAGGACAGTAGGTCTTTGCAACATTGAAGGATATTTTATTTCTCCCTTATTGCATTTTTCACCAATTGGAGGTTTTAATATGTATATATATATATATATATATATATATATATATATATATATATATAATATGTTTTATCTAGCCTGATACATATACATTTTCATTCTGTATATGCGTTTATACTGTATCTGATATGGCAATCTGTGACAAAAACTCGCGAAATAAATGATCGGATATTTGTGTTAATTGGAAATGAAATACCAAGGACAATTTAGAAGACATTTCAGCACGAAGCGAAGTTTAAAATACAGATTTTAAAATATGCTTTTGCATAAACGCACACTTGAATGTTAGCAAGTAATGACTTTATTTTCCTCATAAGAATAGGTAAAAGAAATCTGATTTTTCGTTTTAATCTCTACAGTAGGGTGGAATGAAGATGGGCTTGGATTGGGTTTTTTTTTTTTTAAATTTCGGTTCGGTAACTGGGCGGAAAAATTGCCTTTGTTTTGGAACCTAATTCTTTAAAAATATGGTTCTAATATTATATATTCTTGACGTGCCACAAAAAGCTTGAAATTTGTAAAAAGAAAGATGGAGGGGGGATGGAAATTTTGAAAGAAGGACCTCGAAAGGTGGAAATTTTGAAAGAAAGGACCTTTTTAAAAAATTTCTTGAATTTTAATTTGACAATAGTGGGGGAAAGACTGCCTTTAGGTTAAAAAAATTCTGGTAGGTATACAACAGTATCTCGAGGTGTTGTAAGGAGCTTAAAGTTTGTTAAAAATAAATTGAATGATTTTTTGAGAAAATATTTTTCATGATCATTTCGTACGTGTAACGTTACAAAAGATGGATTTAAATACCTATATAAGCATTACAATAAAAAATTATTAATTACAAAATACAATAATAGTAATAAAATAGTTTTGTCAAATTTTTCTATGTAGCCAAAATGATTATACATGTTATTGCTGCAAAAATGTTTGCTTCGTTTCCACGTTATTGCTTTTTTGTAAAACATTTTGGCCTATTCACACGCGAGTCAAGCCAGTTTAATCCAGTGCTCTGCCTGCATGTGATAAAAAAGCCGGGAAATGTCGATAACAGAGCATCCTCTACGATTTGGTGCATACTCAGGTACTTTCAGTAGAAAGACTTTGAGAGTCATAAGAACATCTTTTAGTAAGAGAGGTATTTTCAATCTCTGAGATCAATACAATGTAGGGATAGAAGCTCTTGACCAGATTTGTGTTATGATTGGAACTCAATTGTCGGCTGTTTCGCTTGCAGAAGGATTAATCTCTGAAGCAGTTTTGAGGCTATATCTAATATTGGACTTGCACTAGACTTGTGAGTTCAACTTCAACCAAATCACTAAATTTCCCAGAAATAGAGCACTCCGACACTCAAATGCTTCTATGCAAACGCACGCTATTCTTAAATTTATTTAATTTTAATAAATATTCTATTTATTTCGACTCTTATAAATATTTTTTTATAGTTTTGTATGAATCTATTGTTAAGCTACAGTAGTCTATAGCAATCTTATTCTAAATAACTCTGGTAAATTTACCGTTTCAGGTTCCAAAAAAGGGACCTTTCAAGTACCTTAAAAAGAAAACAGGCCAACTGGCGTACTCAGCCAGCATAACATCCCGACCTACGGCTCCACCCATCAGTTTTGAGATGCATCGCACTACTGGCAGGCCAGTAGAAAATACGCCACAACAAATGGAGGGTATGTTATTGCTCGTATTCTCAACAAATTTTGTTAACATTCGGCATAACTCGTGTTTAAACAATGAGTAATTAAAATTGTTTCTCCCTCTAGGTCCTTCACTGAGGGCCATTTTCCACGTGCAAAAAGGTAAGTTCCATTACTTGAAAATCACATTAAAATGCTTCTACGATCTTTAAAATGTTTAAAACAGCACAATGCCAATTTTTGTAATATGATTCTTATTGATAAGAATACGAGATAAATTTCCGAAATCTCAAAGTATTAAATGCATAGAAAAACTATGAATAAGGATTCTTCAACATCCATCTGCAAAGCTACCTTAAAAATTCATTTACAGTGACGATGACCTCGTGTTAAGGTCTCGGCTTTGGGGCCTCAATTTTTTGGGTGCGAGACCGAAGAATCGACTTATAAGCGGGCCTGGTGCATGTTAAATCTGTCAGTTATAAACAACCTCTGGCTGGTCTGGTGTGAATTTTGGAGAGGGACTCTCAGTTCCGGTATCGACCTCGTCATCTGACCACGGTTTTAAATTACAAGATCCACTCCTATACAGCTCTAGTGTTTGTTTAAAACGGGATGTTGATATTATTAAAATAAACTGCAAATTTTCCTTCAAAGTTGAGAGCACCCAATCGGTCATTGGCAATTCCTTTTCCTTCAGGTGCATTTAAAGTAGTTCCTCTACAAACAACTCCAACCTCAGTAACGAGATCTTGAAATTCAATTACACATTCATGGCCTGATATCTCCAATATGATTCTATGCATATCGTGAGCTCTTACGTAATAAGTAGGGGTTTGTTCCCTTAATCGGAAACTAGAGGGGTATTAAAAAATTTCAGCTTTGATAATAATTTTTAAGTCTAGCAGTCTCTAACTGCATGCATCAAATATTCCAAAGATAAAAATTTGAAAATATTCAATTTGTCAGACAGACGTTCTTCCTTTAAAGGTCAATATTAAATATGTTGTAATTAAAACCGTTTATTCATAATTTAACAATAAAAAAAAAGCGAGTCGGATAGCACAATGACAGTTTTTTCATAATTGTAGGTGGCATCTCATTTAGGCCAACTTTACCACCTGTCGGGCCTCCACTTAAATCTTTGATATTTTTCTTTGCTTAACTGTGATATAAATGACAGCAAAATAATTCTTTTTTCTCATTACAGATTGGGCACAACCTGGCCCCTCTCACGAAGTAAGTTCTTTTATTCACCTAATATAGTTTGCAGATATTTTTTTTCCCCTTCAAACTGTAGATAATTTGAGTTTGGTTGATTACTGTGTGCGGCGGAGACTTTAATTGTTTCATTTTAATTGATCAAATTCCGGAATACTTTTGATTTTAAAATGGAATGCTGCAATTTTTGCTGTGTCAGCATGCCTTGGATAGTCTCGGCTACTTTCCTGGCTCTTTTCTAATTCATAGTTTCTTAATGAAGTGAACATTATTTAAATGTCAGACAGAAGTTGAAAGATTACGAAAGGAAGTTTACACGTCTTGGTATCAAAGTATTTTCTTCGTAAACATTTTTTGAATCTTCTCGAACACTGTTTCATCAATTTGCTCGTTTAATCATTTTTCTTGTGCAAACGAATTTATTTGTGCAACTATGTATGTTTAAACCTAGAAATGTTTGAACTGATTACTTTTAAATTCCTTTGTTTCATAGCTTGCGAATCTGAGAGGAGGCAGGTGCTTTTCTCATAGTGTCTGCTTTTCCTTATTTGGCGCCGAAACTCTAATTATCAAGATTTCTTATGAATTAAAAGTTATCGAAATATTCGCCAATTTTGGCGCTTTCATTTTATTTTTGTTGCTCCCGTACATTTTTTATTATACAAAGTTTATAATTCCGTTTCCTAGAGACGAATAATATTTCTATTGAAATCTGTTTAGTCTAATTGAAGTTCTGCTTTGATTGTTTCATGGCAAGGGTGTTTTTTTTTCTTTTTAACTACTTGTCTATTTAGGCTTCTTCAAACTTTCGCAAACAGCGGGAGATTAAACGACTGGTGCGAATAATGAATTTTACATGCATATGTATTAAAATAAAACTTTGTCAAATATTTAAAAAAAGTCTTTAAGGTATATGTAAACACTAGACTTTAAAAACTTTTAAAATCCGATTTCTTATCAGTAAGTCATTCATATAGGTTTAGACTCATTTCAGTGATTAAAAAAACCCCATACTACACTAATTATTAATATTCATTCTGTAAATTATGTTTTTCGAAGCATATCTTAGGTTCTCATTTGTACAAACACTATTCTTGTTGGAAATGCCTCATATGAGTCTTCATGTTGTCTGCCTCAATCGAGTTATAAAAACACAGTTGAAACAAATTTATGTATGTAGCTCAAGAAATGTTTCTCTTTCAGCCGCAGCCAGGCCCAAGCAGACAAATCGAGCCAGTTCGAATCCTGGCTCGATCACCCGAATTGAGACAGCCCTCTCCCGAGCCAAGACTATCACCACCCGAGGTCACCTCCACCCCTGAGCACCATTCCAACTGCGGTAAGTGAGCAATTTGCTTTTCGA
>JAPMOQ010051633.1:0-11627 GCA_026543055.1 Argiope trifasciata
GTTTGGCTTCGGCTGGAAAAACGTGGAGAACGAGTTTGAGAGCATTCAAAACTGTTTAAAGGTCAAATAATTTATTTTTCTTTACACATAGCCTTCGTGGTGAAAAACTTTGGACTTTAGAAGTAGAATTTCAAGCTTAAGAAATAACTTTTCTGATAGAAAATATCAAAACAAAATATAACTACTCAAAATGCTATTTCCCACTTGCTCTTTAATCATGCTTCTTAAAATTTCTCGTGAATTGGTTAGAATATATATATAAAAGATTCTTTGTTGTGCAAATGAAGAAGTAAATTTTCATGACTTTTATAATTAATTATTTCCTTGGTTTTCTTTGAATTTCTAGATATTCAATAACGTGTCCAAAGCTTTACAAAGACTGGGTCATGCCTTTTATTCCAGTCACTACGAAAATATTGTTTTTTAAGCTTTAATATGAAAAGAAATGTTAAGACAAATAAGTATAGTCTGATATTTTAAATAAATCGTAAATTTCAAAAAGAATAAAAACTAAATATCATAATTTTTTAACAAAATTGAACAAGTTTAAAAAATTTTGAATTTTTGAGAATCAATAAATTAAAAAATATTTTATTAGTTTTTTATGGCAATTCTAATTAAAAGGTGTTCTATTTTAAAACTCAAGTTTATACTCAAGCAAATTAAGTCAGAAATTGCAGATTGTTTCAGTTGCATAAAATTAATTATTTTCATTTTTGTTTTACAGATGGATACAGTATTCCTCCATTCTCTTCAGTATTACAACGAAACGAGGGTTCTAAGTTATAAGTAAGTCATTTATACTAAGTCACAGTAAGTCTTTTGTAGTAAAAAAAGGGAAAAGTATTTCAAATCATTTCAAAAATAAAAGCATTTTCAGTAAAAAAGATTTCCTTTTTTCAATAACTAAAAACATTCGACAAATATGCCAGATAAATAATTAGATCAATTTTAAACTTAATGCTACTACTAATTTCTAAATCACGAAAAATAGAAGAAAGTTGGAGAAGTTAGGTGGCTACAATTATACATTAAGAGAAGGTAGAATCAGTTCTAATCTCACCATTAATAAGAGCAACTATAACAGCTCGATTGATCCTAACTGTGACACTAACTTTAAGATTATTTGCATTTTAAAACAGAAAATATGATTTTAATACTTCAGAAATAAATACAGATTTTTATTTTTTTGAATGATTTTTTTTTTCAATCTTATGATTCGCAAAATAAAAATATTTTAAACGTATAATAAAATTAAAGATATGATTTTTATAAATTATCACACGAATTAAAATTAAATGTGGCTTGCTTTATGTGATGAGCATTTAAAAAGGAAATTCTACAGGTAAGAAATAAGGTAAGATCAATGAGGGAGGAATGGGATATAGTCTAATTGTTGAATATAAGTTTCTAATTATATTTAATAATAATATGATTTCTAAATAAGTTATGAATATAAGTTTCTAAATTTAAGTTCTAAATAAGTTTCTACGTTTTCTAAATTGTTAAATATAAGTTTCCCATTTTTCTTGAAATTATTTAATAAAATTAGCTGGTATGTTGCAATGCAATAATAGCAAATTGATTATTTTAAATTTTTTTAAATATATAAGTTATTGTCCATTATTTCGTTATATAATGTATTTTAAATAATACAGATTAATAATGTACAATAATAAAAAATATGAGGTTTCATTAATTTCAACAAAAAATATTAAATAAAATTTTACTTTTTGAATAATATGTTTAAGCATATCAGTGTCTTTAAACTTATTTTGTTATTCTTTCTTTTTGTTAGTATTTTATGATATAAGGTAAAGTATCTTTCACATTGTAGACCATTTTGTATCATTTCTCATTAAAAAATGTCTTAACCTGATATCATCATTACCACATAATTTCATTTAAGGTAAATTTTACTTTGAATATAATAAAATAATAAGTAATGTAATAAATATTAAATAATGAAAAAATATATTATTAGTTAAATAAATTAGATGCTATTTATGGAAATTTTTTTCTCTTTAAATTAAAAAAAAGAATCCATGATTTTATTTTTTTATATATAAAAAAGTCCCTTTGGTGGAAGAAAACGCATTTAGAAAGAGAAAAAATGTAATAAATAATAACATATCGCAATCAATGGAAATGATAGTAAAAGGATATAAAAGTTCTCAAGATGTGGCAGCACCAAGGAAGATTTCAATACCAGCCCTTGCTTGGCATGTCCAAATCCATAAATTATTGATTGTCAATATAATTTGTTGCTTAAAAACTGCAAATTTTGAGTTTTTCACAAGGACTTAGCTAAGTTTAGCCGAATCTTTGTGAAAGATTCCCATTTAAGCCTAATTTATGGAAGTAAACTATGAAATTGTGCTGCTGGAATTAATGCCACCTAATGTAACTTCAATGCTCCTTTGTTTCTCCAAAAATAGGCTAGTGAAAGTCTTTTCTTGGAAATTCAACCAATTTCCGAAATTGGAACCACTATGTGTTACAAAAGATATACCTGTTATTGATCTTTTTATTCACTCTGGGATCTGTAACACAGAGAATCATCATTCTTTTTCAAAATGATTCATAACTGTTCTTGGAACTGAAGCAGCAATTAAGAAATCCCTGGGGTACCTCTTTCTCTCATCGAAATTCAGGTACGTTTTTAGGTCGATATGAAGAGAAGGTGATCTTAGAGTGCCAGTTTCACATTACGAATATTTTTGCAAGCTTATCCATTAATAGATTTGCAGAAGTATTACTGGAATTTAAGTGGGAGTCAGCTAATATCCTTTTTAAGTACGAAATTTTTCTTCTCAATACCTCAATTACATAAGTCAGATAATAAGTTTCAGTTCCTTTTTTACCTACATCCCCATAACTAAACACAGTACAAATTATAGAATTATTAAGAAAGTTTTGTTTATTTTTAGTGAATATAGCTGTGCGCTATAAACCATTGTGAATAGTTTCCTTTAAACTTTCCCGTATATCTATACTTATAATAAAGCTCAATGTGTGTGTGTGTGTGTGTGTGTTGGCGCTCTACAGGCCAGACCGTTGGACCTACAGCTACCAAATTTGGTATATGTATACCTTGGAGGTCGGGAATGTGCACCTCGGAGCCCTTTTTTCGAATTTTTAATTAGAATTTGAATTAATTAAAATTTAACCGAAATTTCGACGTTTTTCCGCTATAACTTCCGAAAATATTATCGCACAAACATGATTTTTACATCAATTTAAAGATTAAAAAATTAGCTTTCTAATGGTATCAGTGTTCTAATGTATAACTTAAGCCTCTATTTTTAACGAATTTTTAAAGAAATATTTTAACTATGTTTTTTTGATCACGTGACCGGATAAAAGAAAAGAAAAACAATGACGGAAGTTCAAATAATAAAAAAAAACTATCATCGTAAATTCTATTATCGTTTGCAATATCTAAATGATTAATTCAATAAATCTTCTTTATTTACGCTAAACCTGATTGAATTTAGACAGGATATGCATTGAACTCCCGACCTAATGGCATATTTCTATAATCGTTTGCAATATCTGTATCATTAATTTAATAATTGTTTTTCGCTTTCTTTCAAAAAACATATTTAATATTTTGGCAACATCACCGAAAAATACATTTTTAATATTTTGGAAGCATAACCAATAATTAAAACTGACTGATTTATAAAATTAAAGAATATTATCAAGAAAACGGGTTCTTTTAGAACTTTCCGTCCATCATCTTAAAGAAAATATTAATTTCAGGCCAATAAATGCCCGGAATTACTTCAAGGCTAATGAATATGTGATTTAATTGAAAATTTTAGAACGCATTACTCATGGCGAACCAGCTGGTCGCCAAAGGCGGCTAGTTCACTAATAAACGTAGTTGTGTGACCGAATGGATGCCAAAATTTTTATTCTGACAGGGTAGACTATTAAAATCAATAAATCATGCCAATTTAGTTAAAAAATACATTTAATGACATTAAACGACATGATTTACACGAGTACAAAGCTATTTAGGACAATAACATTTAACATATATGCATTAAAATAATACTCAGGAACTACATCATGCTTAACGCTCGCTTCCAAGACATGGACTGATTGTTTATGGCAAAGGCAGATAGAGGGTCGAAGGAAACAGTTACGGTTATAGTTGTATATTATTAAACCACATGCTATTAGCAAGCAACAATTATGATATAACTTATTAAAGAGAGATCTAATAAGCTTGTTACACAAGCATAAAAACACCGAATGTATATTTTGTACATTTGACACAAAACAGTACTTGTAGACATAAAATCACAAAATTATTTCGCATATTTAAGTCATTGCGTTTCTGGGCTATTGCTTCAACATACTTATCAATGTATAGACTGATAGACGCATACCCAATCCCTTGACGGATTTGGTTTCGAATTTGATACATATCTATATTTTAGATGCAAAGTCTATGTACCAAGTTTTATCCATTTTCATGTTATAGCTATCGTATTCACTTATACTTGGACAGACAGACTTCCTTTAAGTGAATTTCGCACAAAATTTGATAGAAATTTACAATTTTGTTGTAAAGGCCGTGCATTACATTTCATGCACTTAGCTCCAACTTTTTTTTTGTCACAAAAGTCATTTGAAATTGACATAATTCCAAAACAAAAAGTGTTTTTCTGCTTCAGAGAAATTTAAGACATGAAGATTCGTGAAAATCTCGAATTCGACTTATTTGACGATTACTATACTTTGTATGTATTTCGTATACATTATAGAAAACATGGAATTTTTGAATATTTAAATCTCAAAAAGAGTTACATTCAAACATGCCATCTAAGATAATGTGTCGTGCGAGCTAATTTGCTCTAGACATTACCATAGTTAATCTAAATTCCATCTTTCATCGGAATGGTATTGACGTATTGTAAGACTGTGAAATAACGAGAGTTGTATGGAAAAGGTTGGTAAAAAAATAAACATAGATCTTCTTGGCCATAACACATATCTTCCTTCTTATTTGTAAAGTGTTTTACAGCTCATTGGGGCCGCAGACCCCACCATCTGTAAATCTTGTGATATAGGACTTTAGTGAAAATGGAACTGACCTTATTTGTTTAATGTGTGCATCGTAAAATGATTTGAATCATGGAAAGAGATTAACTGGTACTGAGTAATTTGAGAATAAATAAATAAGAAAAAAAAATTGTGATAAAGAGTACTTAGGGGGAATTAAAGGGCAAGTGAACAGCGTGGTCTGAGCATATTTGAATTTTCTTAGTGATCATAGTTTGGAAGATTTTGCAAGATGGAATTGTCAATATGAATAATATTGCCATAGAGGTTTTATACAAGTTTGATCATGAATTGTTTTATAGGTATGCTGAGGGCTTTGAGAATATCTTCATTTCTATGAAACCATCTAACTTTTGCAATCATACAAACAGTTTTGTTCTCAAGGGAGATGATTCTTTGGAGATTGATTTTAGCAGTTGCAGCCCAAACAGGGCATGCATGACATCTTCCTTTATTTTTGGAATTCGGAAATATATACATAAAGGAAACTGATGTTGTCAACACTTTAAAATAAACACCAACAAAAGTTCGTGTTGCCATCACTTTTTAAAATATTAATTTGACAAACACATTATTTACAATAAATTACTATATTTAACAAATTAAATATATATGAAATAATCAAAAATTTAAAGGAACATTAAAATTATAAATAAGAATAATAAAGGAAGAAAAACCATTCCGCACTGGAGAACCGCCACAAATGCTTTGATATGACGTTTCTATTCCTGGCACAAAATTATCACTCTCATTACTTGAGCTGAACTCTCTTGGGAAGGGTGCGAAATAATTAAAGGTTCGGCGTTTCATTAATATTTAAGCTGGCTATTTTAACATTCTGAATTATTCTATCTGATTTGTGGCATTTCACTCTGTTAGGGAAGGCAGCGTGATTGCTCAGTGTCATATTCATTTCTCGAAGCCCCGAATGGATGCCACTCACCAGGTGGGAATGGCCGTGGTCCAAGCCCTTGAGAGGCATCACGGATATCTGCCTGGAGGACTGCTGCAGGTGGACATCCGATCGTTGCACTTTACAGGTGAGACTTCTAAATTTCTAATCATTTTGCTTTCTTTTTTCAACATTATAATATGTTGCTGGACTAATTATTTTGTTTAAATTGACTTTTTATTTTTGTTGGAAATTATTTTGTTTTGTGTTCATCCTCCTTTTTTTTAAATGTACATTGTATTGCTGGATGAGGTATTTCGTTAAGCAAATTTGACATGATATTTATGAAATAATTAATAATTTAATACCCACACATCTTTTTATATATTAAAGGAAAACAATATTTTCCTATAGACAAAATCATTTCCATCATCTATATTAGTTTCTTTCATCAATATTAATTTCATGCATCTTTTTCTCTCTCTCTCTCTCTGTGTGTGTGTGTGTGTGCATGTGTGTGTGTGTGTGTGTGTGTGCGAATGAAAAATAGTTGTTTAAAAAGATTATATGCGCATTCATCATCAGAACTATGAGATTAAAAATAAATCCATATGAATAATGTCAATATTTTTATCTTTTTTATAGTTATCAGGCCAATTTTTCTGACAAGTTTTGTATTAAAGAATTAATTTTCATTAAAAAAATCATCTCTCTTATATTCTTATTGTATTTATTCTCATTATTATTTTTTCTTCATATTCTTATTATTAACATATAATACATTAAATATAAAATAAATTATTTCAGGTCTTCCTGGATCGAGCAGTGAAGATGTTTCTAGTGAGCAGACGATAATAAAAGACGACTCTGAAACCTCAGGTAATAGATCAGAGTCAATCAATTTACGAAAAACAGGACGTAACCCATGATTCCCCGTAAACTGTTGATTTTTACTGTTGATCATCAACATGAATATCTTTTTCACTCGGTACTATATGTTATGTTATTTACATGTACAACCAACAGAAGCTTCAAAATGATGATATAAACCATGATTGTTTGGTTTCAGAAATATCGGTTTTCGAGCAGGAAAAAAATGTTAAAGACTCAATTCCACCGAATACCTCGCTGCCTAGAATATGTTACTCCTATATTTATACTATCCTTCCGCTGGTGTAGTATGAATACTTGCAAAAGAAATGGTATATTCTTCCACACCAAGATTCAAAATTAATAAGTCCCTTCCCCCTAAAACTGTTTCCGTGCTCTTTAAAGGAATTTCTTTAAATTAAAAAAAATTTAATTTGCATTCTGAGGTGCTTTTCAGCTAAAAAAGAATGTTTTTGACATTCCATTTTTTAGAAAATCTCTTAATTGTTCGGTGATCATAAAATGTTAAAAAGAAAAAAAATTGAAAGATTTTTTTCAAGTGAAAGGATCTGATATCCTCAATTTCAGTAAACTCTTAAGATTTTTTATAATTTTATTTTTAAAAATGCAAAAAAATGAAATAATAAATAAATGCTTATTAATAATTATTTTATTTATACTTATTATTTGTTTCAAGAACTCAAAACAATAACTTTTGGATGATTTTCTTCTACAAATAGGGATATAGTTCCCAAACTCAGTTAAACCTTGACCTACGTCCCATTAATATGTGATTTATTTCAGTTATTGTTATTTTCATATGCACACAATCTACGTATTTATTGTTCTGATTTGCTCACCTTTTTACGGATTATTTGTGGCTGCTGCCCCATCTAATTCAGCTAGGTTTTCTGTATTATTGATAAACCCGCTAATCTATATTTAATAAATTGTTAAACAACTGGAAACGCCTCCATCAATTTCATCTCACTCATATAGTTTCTTGACCCAAGCGCAAAAGTCATACAAGTTTCTGTGTTTAAGAATTGACAGTTGATCGTTATATTATATTTCTTTACTTTTTATACCTAATCTTATCAAGCAATGAACAAATAATCGAACTTATAACGCAAGAAAACTTATACGGTTAAAGTTCCTTGTTTGTTTATGAAGGAGGATAGTTTCAATTGTTTTTCATTGTAAAATAGTATCATTTTGAAAGACGTTTTTTAATTTCTTGGAATAACGCTACATTATTAGTAACACTGTCGTTATAAGATACTTTTATCGATATTTTCTTTTATAGTTTATGGATTAGATTGTAAATAATCTATGAAAATTTTTTGCTTGATTTTAAATAATCTATGGAAAAGAAATTGCTTGATTATAAATATTGAAAACATTTTGCCTGATTATGAATAATCTATGAAAACATTGTTTAAGTATAAACAATCAAAGAAAAAAATTGCTTGATTAGGAAAAATAATCGATTTCATAGATTATTACACTGTTTTAAATTTTATTTTATGCATTAAATTACATTTATTTGCTGGATAATAAATGTACTTTCCAAATAAAATTTTAAAGATTATCTCTGGAACGTATTCCCAGACAGATTTTTTACATTTTCTTTTAAAATTCACAATATTTACTTCAGATCTTTAGTTTATAATATCAAGCGATCAGAAAAATCTCTTTTTATTAAAATAGACAGAATCGGCCCAAAGCTCTCTGTTAAATGATAAATTAACAGAGAATTCAAAACCACAATAGCCAAAAATAAAGCTATGGAAACCCGGTAAAAAAACTAGGATTTTACGCATTTATAAATTTGTTAAAAATGAAGACACTCTAAAGAGAGAGATGCAATAAAATTTTTAAAATGTTGCAAGTGATAATATTACAATTTAAATCATATAACAATAATTTTAATGATTCTTGAATTCTCAATTTGGCTCCTTGCTAAAGCAGAAGGAAAGCTTCTCTCAGGTAGTAACATTTTTGTCGGGTATTAGGAATTAAAAACACCAACTTTACTTGAAATATACTAAATTAAAAACTAGTGAAAGAAATCGATTTTAGTGCGCCCCATTCTTATTTTGAATTAAAAAGAAATATTCGGATAATCATCTAAAAAAATTTAAGTTACTGGAAATAAAATATAAGTCTCAGAAATTTTATTTTCAATATTTAAAGTTTTACCGAAAAAAGTGACAATTTTTTAACAAATTCAATAAATTTAAATTCAATAAATCATATCAAATGTGCGAAAACATTTCTTTAAAACGGCAGTTGTTTGTCATTTACCATTCTGCATTAATTTATTACATATAACTATTAGAAACAGTATTGCAATCAACAATAGTCATACATTCCAATGGTCATACACACCAAATCCTGAAAATGAACAGTATTTAGCGTTAATTTCAAATAAAAATATCAATGAGAAATATTGATTAATTTTAAAAAATATAATACTTTTTATATAAGTTTTTATTAAACCAGTTTTACACCCTTCAAAAATGCTTGGTTTTGTATTTACATCAAATCTTGGATCCACTTCTCTTAAGTAGTGAAAAAACACCTCGGTGAATTTCAGGACTTCCACAAAATCTTAAAATGGAAAATAGATGATAAAAATATACAAAAAAATTTCCAATGATTATTTTTTTAAAAAAAAGTAATCCAAAAACAGATCATTATATTGAAAATCAAGTAAAGCATGAATATTTGAAATGACAATGCTCCATTTTCGCGGAGAGGAAATAAGATTTATATTGACTTTTTGAAAAAATATTATTCTGTTTCATTTCTTTGATGAATATATATTGCAATGTATGGATCAATTTTATAAATATTATTCATTTTATAGATCAGTAGTCTTTTTATAAATTATAATAAACTGTATAAAACAAAAAAATATTTGCGCTACAATCAAGCCGCAGAAAATGAGAAATACGTATGTGCATTTATAATATATAACCAAGTATAATGTTGAAAATGAAAATTGATTATTTTCATTTTAAAAAGCTCGTGCCTGATTCTTTATAAGAGAAAAAATTTAAAAGATATATTTAAATGGTTTTCATTTATTCCTTATGTCATTTCAACAATTTAGAATTGCGATATTTTAAAAATATTAGCTTGTGCCGAACAAATTGGAAAATTATTCTTCGATATGTATATATGGTTTCTATGGAGACTTCATAATCTAAGTTACCTGAAGCGAAGATTAAATAATAATTCATGAAGCTGGCTCTTTCATCGTTTAGGTCTGTTGATAAATGAGCTATTTCAGTAACCAGACTTCTATAAAAACATCATAATCTTTTTTTGGTGTTTAAATTACGCGTTATTTTCGGCACTTCTTTATTCGGTCATCATAAAAAATAGATATTAGCATTAAATATTAAAATGCTCATTACACGGGGAAAAAATATTCAATCAATACTGATATATCTTTGTATTCGTGTGAATTAGAAAATTTGAATGAAAAAACAGCGTAACTGGTTCTTTTCAAACTTTCTCTTATACTCCTTTACAATGATATAATCCCTCTTCCCATAGCAAAAAATAAATAAATGAATAAAAGTGAATGCTACGAAAGTTCGAATTTCTAGAGTCCATCATATGAATTTTTTATGTTTCTTAATATTGTGAAGAAAAGATGGGTATGCATTTTTAGCAGCCTTTCTTCAATGTATCAAAATCGAACATAGAATTATAATTTAAAGAAACAAAACACGTATCAAACTTCATTTAATAAACAAGGATGTGGTTTCATTTATTTAAGCATTTATTGATATCTCCTTTTAAAGCAACGCTAGGATCATTTTGGAACGGACATCGTGGTTTTGAACAGCTGTCAAATAACGAGAACGACAGCTGATCTGGCATGCTCTTTCCAAATTTTCACACCACACCAACGAGAGGAATTTCATCTCCGATTAATTTAACGAGTATCAGGCCCACTTACACGTCGATCCTTCGGCGGAATCGGGTCTAAAATCTGAAACCCTCAGCTTCTCAAACTGAAACTTTGCCACTAGGTTACCGCACCATCAATAAAAGGATTGAAGGGGTTGAAAAATTGAATTCGGAATGAGATATTAATTAAAACTTCTTGTAAATTAATTTAATTTAAATAATTATAGGGGGAAATTAAAAAAGCACCACCCTAAGAACGAGCCCACATCTCATGGCCATGAGACCGTATGCTGACTATCACGTCGCTCCACTCCACAATGGTAGTGCTAAATTAGTAGTGTATAAGCTGTGCTAAAATTTGGAAGGCTATTTTGTTGGAATTGGCGCGCTTTTTCATTGTAATGTTTTTATGAATAAATATCCTTAAACCGAATCTCATCTCGAACTCAATTTTTCAACCCGCGTCTTTCCTTTATAAATCTTTACACTTTTATCTAATTGCAATAGCACGCGCACAAATATATAGATCAATCTGATGTTGAATTTTATCTAAATTTGATACGAATCTGCACTTAAATTCTGAAACTTTATAATTCATTTTATCTTATTAATTCTTTTGTTTTGTAGTTATCATTTTCATTTACTCTCAAACAAACAGATTTCCTATGATCAGATTTTATTTAAAATTGAATAGAATTTGATTAAAATTTCATTTAAATGGATTAAAATTTGATACAAATGAATTAAAATGTGACATAAATGGATTAAAAGTTCATTTAAATGGATTAAAATTTGATACAAATGGGTTAAAATTCGACATAAATGGATTAAAATTTGATACAAATGGGTTAAAATTTGACAT
>JAPMOQ010051633.1:18930-32543 GCA_026543055.1 Argiope trifasciata
ATATATATATATATATATATATATATATATATATATATATATATATAGGAGTCTTGTTTGTTTCTATATTTCAGAGCCAAACAAAAGTGGAAACACCATGAACATAATACGCACCATCTTCAATTATAAAGTGTGGCTATAATGGAAAGATTTCCCTGGAAATTTTCTCGTATATTCTCCGATAAGGATCATATTTTCCTTCCGTCACATAAAATTGGAAACTTTGGTTAAGGCTGTGAAGTCCTTGCATGCCATTAGTGAACGATATTTGGTTAATTTTGGATATATTTGGTTAAGGATATTGGTTATACTTGATTAAGGATATTTAAGAAATGCAAACTCCTCATTTGCGAGACTCTACAGATGTAAATCTGACCTTGGTATGGCTTTGCTAATGATCCACACTTTTTACTAGGGACGGAGAAGTGACAATTAGTGATGTAATAGTTAGGGGCAAGAGAAGTATAGCTATGATCCAGGTTCTTTCTTAAATAGGCCATAAAATGCATTAGTGTATTGTGATATACGAGCTAAACTATGTGGTCAACAATTCAATATTTTTAATGCAAAACATTTATTTTATTACACACATCACTAAAAATACTAATTTAAGAATGTTGGGTACGTTATTTAGTTAACATAAAATATAGAACCGTCTTCGGAACAGTCTATTTCTCACTCTCTCTCTCTAACAATCACTCTTTTATATCTTCAAAGCAAAATTAAACATGAAGTCGAACTCTTCTTGCCATTTCAATTGAGGATACTGGTTGTTATAGCAATTGCGCCAACTTTTAAAGTTAAATACAATGAGGAAGGGAGAAAATAATACCATTTCCCTGGCGCCATTTGCCATATCTAAGTTTTGGGCCACGGTGGCCTGGTGGTAAGGTCTCGACAATACTGCGACGCAATACTCATTTTGCAAAAACTGTCAGGTGGTCATAATAATTTGGCCACTCAAATGTATGTTATTGCAGAACAAAATAATATTTTGCGTTCACAGTATCATTATGCTTTTCCATAGATTTCAGTGTACCTTTACAATTTCACAAACATGTTTGAATAGGGCCACGGTGGCCTGGTGGTAAGGTCTCGGTGTCGGCCCCGGAGGGTTTCAGGTTCGAGAATCGGTTCCACCGAAGATCCGTCTTGTGAGGGGGTCCCTTGCACGTTAAATCTGTCAGGCCAAACGTCCTTCCGCTGGTGTGGAGAGGGGGGGTGCCAGTTCAGGTGTCGTCCTCGTCGTCTGACCGTGGTTCAAAATGACAAGGTCCGTCCCAAAATCGTGTTGCTTTGGAACGTGTTGCTTTGGAACGGGACCTTATTATAACTAAACTAAACTGAGCCATATCTAAGTCAAAAATGGTAGCTGGGGACGAAAAAAACTATATCCATCCCAATCAGCAAGAAACTGACGATAATATCTTTATTAGAGAGTAGGCGAGAAAATTTTAGAGAGACAACTTCCTCTTTTTCCTTGCTCCATTTACAATACAAATAATCGATCAATGTTTTATCATTCCAGGTTGTGGAGAGAACAAATTCACTTGCAATGACGGACGCTGCATCCAGATGTCTCTGTTCTGCGATCGCTATCCGGACTGCCCGGATGGGTCAGACGAGCCGGAGGGATGCAGCGAGTCTTGCCTTCAGACCCAGAAGCAGTGCCAGAATGGACGATGCGTTGGACTCGCGCTGTGGTGCAACGGAAACGATGATTGCAAGGATGGCTCAGATGAAGTGGGGTGCGCCAGTACGTGATCAAGGTGGCTGCTTTCTTCCCAAGGTCGTCCGTTCACAGAAAAGAAAATAGAATTGAAGATGTCCAGAATGGCCGAGTGACTGCAATAGCAACGATCGTTACATTCACTTTTATTTCAACCCTGTACATCCACTGATGGTAGATTTTTAGTGATATTGCTTATAGTATAACAGCAATCATTTTTACCCCAATACACTTTTTAAGTCGCATACACCCATTTTCATGATATGATATAAATTCTGATTTATATAACAAAACCAGTTATTGTATACATTATTATATTTTAGTAATTTGAGGATATGACAAATTTGATTAAGAATGTTTTTTTAATTTTCAGGGACTCCTCATTTAACTATCGAATTTTTTCTCATAATCTGATTTACACTTGATTTTAAGACTAGCTAGTACCCGGCGCGTTGCTGCCGAAGAAAAAAATAATATTAAATGCAATCAATCAATAATTTGGCAATGCTTTATTGAAACAGGATGAACGGAACGACAATATATAAAATACGAACAAACAAATATCATTTTTTTATATATTAGATTTGTGTATTCTTTTAGAATTGCAAAACTTGGTGTTCTTTCAGAATGGTAATGAAAGAAACTATAATATCTCGGGATTCGTTTAACATTCGTTCAGAATTCTCAAGTTTAATTTAAGAAAATGAGATTAAAATATTTTCTTTCAAAATTGATTAAAAATAGAAAATATATTTCTGCCATAAAGTCGTTAATATAGTTGAAAAGATAATTTTTGAAAATTATGATAGTGAAAAATTATTTGTACTGTAATATTTTTGAAAGTTGCTGCGAAAAACTCTAAAATATAATTAAAATTTAAAACCCCGGGATTGGTCTCCCCAAAATTTCCTCACATAATCTGTGATAAAGTTGTTACCTCTGAGAATAACTTGCATGATTCAATAACTATAGAGTATTAACCATTAACTTGGGTTTAGCATTTTTACTGAATCTACTGTATCTCCTCGGCGTGCTATTTAGAAATTAATCCTTAATAAATAGATGCGGTTGAGATCAGAATTTTTATTTCTTATTTTAAATAATTGTACTATGTCTATAACCATCCCGTAGATGTAAGCAATAAGCTGACCAAATTTCATCGCAATTGGATGAAAAAGTTAGAAAGGCATAAGAGACTTACAGACAAACATTCATTTATATTTATATAGATTCTAGTATTTATTTAAACGATAAAGGAGATCAGTTTCAACTTATAATTTTTGTTGCTTTATATCATTGTAAATAAGAATTGTATCATATAAAAAAAGTACCAATATTACCAAAGATACAAATATTTTGAACAGAAATTGTGACAATGTAAATAGAAAAGGGTACTATATGGGAGAATTATCTGGCTAATAGACATAGAGATAAAATAATAACCTGCAATCGAGAAGTCGCAAAAATACACTTGTCGAAGTCTCAAAATCCATTTAGCATAACCTGTAAAAAATATGATACACCATATATTGGTAATATGGTCCATTATTTTGAAGAATGATAGCTAATCTCTTTTGTTACAATATCGTCCAAATTGACAGAAAACAAGACATATTTCCCATCCAATTCAGAATTCCATTCCTGCCAGGAATGGGAACTCGAGTTTAGTTTAGTTATATTAACGTTCCGTTTAAAGCAACACGAGGGCTATTTTGGGTCAGACCTCGTAATTTTGAACCAAGATCAGATGACCCTCTCCACGCCCCACCAGTGGGAGGACTTTTGGCCTGACAGATTTAACGAGCAAGAGACCCCCTCACACGACGGTTTTTCGGTGAAATCGAGTCACGAACCTGAAACCCTCCGGTTCCGAAGCTGAGACCTTACCACTGGGCCACCGCGGCCCCGAAGGGGAACTTGAATAAGGCATCAAAAGTATTTTTGGAAAGTTCACATCCTATAATGGCGATGTATTATTAAATATTATATCTATAAATAAAGCATCACAAAAACTGTATATACCATCTGGCGTTTAATTGCTCATTTCCTTGAAAGATGCATTGGGGTTTCCCTCTCGAAATATACGTAATAAACTCTAACATAAAATACCCCAAGCACATTTGAAATGTTTCATGTGAGCATTAGGAATCACCATGGTAGGTGAAGAACTGAAGTGTTGTTCTCGAAATCTTGTCATGAGAACCATTGTAATTCATAGTCTTCCTACAGGAATCTACCTAAAAATCGAAAGCTTGTACAATTCTTACGTTGATAGGCTGTTAAATGAGGAGTACCTGACTTGTATTTAAAAACGGTTATATGACCACATTGAAAAATAATATGAATTTTTCAGCTTTTAAATAACGACTGTATTATAGTTTGGGTGAATTTATACAGATGTTATATCAATAATATTGTTAATAATGGACAATTTACTTTCTCAAAGAGAATGCTTTAGGACATTCATCTTTCTTAGCTTATTACTTTTTTTTCTTCCATGTGAACGGACTACACATTCTCAATGGGCATTTATTTTCATGTTTGTTTGCGATCAATGGCATTAACCTTTCATCAAATTTCTCAACAATTTGTTGGAAAACTTCGAACCATTCAAGTATATAGAATTAAGAACTTTCACTTTATCGCAATGATTATTTAGTTAAAGCCAAAATGTAAAGAAAGATGGTGAATTTTGGTAAAAGTTTTCAAATGCATTATTTCTGATTTGAGATTTTCATTATTGGCTAGAAATGTACCTCTTTTTTAAAAGGGAAATTATATGATTCTTTTAGAGCCCTTATTATTAAAAAAATTCCTATCCCACATTTTTTAACATATTATAAGAAAATATCAAATCAAAAAAAAAACAATTACTTTTTAGCTTACAATTAGAGAAATAAATTAAAAGCTTAACAAGCTATTATTACTCTCTTGACAATACTGGAGAAAGAACCATCATGTATTTGTTGTTTAAACATGTAGATAATAACTTTTTAAAAAATCTTGCATATTTTCAATATAGCATTCCCAAAAATAATGAATGAGTTGGTTCTGTTCCATGAAAGAATTTTAATGATGTTGGTTTTGAATATGAATGAAAAGCCGTCATATATTTTTTTATTTCTCATAAATTTCTTAGCATTCTCTGATAGAATGAAGGATACGGAAAAAAAATCTCAAAATGAAGTTTATTTTTTTATTGTTATCATTTGATTGATATACTGAATTTCAAACTAATTTGAAAAACTATAGCAAAACTAATATCATAATATCTTCAAAAATTAGAAAAAAGGGCTTAAAAGTGGCAGATCTATTTTTCCAAATTGATATTTTTTCTAAATTATTTCTTCGTGCGATTTATCGTTTATAATCATTTCAAGCAGTTCAGATCTATCATATATCGATTTTGTGTTAAAAACATTTTATTGACTTCTACTTTAATGTACCCTTTTAGTTTTTCGCCAATGTAGTAACCAAAACTAGAGGGTAGAGTTATTCTTCTAGCAGTCCTGTGGACAATATTATTTACCTTGTCAGTCATCCTGATTTTTTGGTATTATGGCAAACTGGCATCCTTGACGATATGAAAATGGCACATTAAAGTCGATATCAATCCATATTTTGTGGGTGTCTCACATTTTTATCTCTTCATCATTGATATCTAATTATCAGAATTTCGCCCGGTCGTGGACCATATTACTGTGATAATTACATTATCAGAGCCATTTGAACAATACTTGTAGAATCTCATCATCTGCGCAACTGGGAAATATATTCATTGTGTTTTAAATGTCCCTTATAAAGGAAATAATGTGTTTTCCCTATTATGGTCATCATTATTGGATATATTGTATATATAAATGGATGAATTTTGTCCTTACCATTCATTGTCCTCGTCTCCGTCCGCCTTTGAATTTCTACTTACATTTATCTGCGAATTTTATTACTAGAATATATTATTTACCAAAAATAATTATCTTTTCCCAAAGATTCGTAATATATGAAATTAAAAAGATGCAACTGTAAAATACTTGTAAAAGAATTTGATGACATTTGCACTCATTCTATATCATCTATTCACTTGTATTCATGTAAATATTTAATTTATTACGCTGCAAACGACAAAAAAAATATTTTTTAAATAAAATTCACAGAAATCGTCTGCAGAAGTAAACAGTATTTATTAGAAGTCTTTGCACTTTTGAAGAAAAATAATGATGTTAAAAAAAAGTGTCGTTTGTGTATTTGTAGAAGAATTTGTAGATTTTAATTGTTTATTGCTGTGAAATAATCTTAATATTCGCTTTTGATTTTAGTTTATAAAATGTCATACAACGATGGAGCTATTTCACATGATGTTATTATCACGTGATTAGCGTACTTAACATGTTACGATGTAAAAAAAGGAGATGCCCTTACGTTTTCAAAATCATTTCTTTTTTTTCTCTTTGTAGAATGTCCAGAGGATTAAAAAAAATAATTATCGAGAAAAATTTGCGACGTATCATTGGAGCTTAATTATAACTCCATTATATCGTTTGATATGATGATTTTCGGTTTCTTTGGGGGGGGATAGAGGGTATTTATTGATATCAGTAAAATGTAAGGTTTTATCGGCATCATTTATTTGACATTTCATTGATGTAATGCATTAACATTGAATAATATGTGTTCAGTTATCAATAATATATCTTGCACTTCTTATATATAATATTTTATCAATTTTATGACATGTATTAACATTCTCATATTGCATTTTCTGCATGTTCTAATGTGTAAAGTATTTTAATAATGATTACAGATTTCTCGTTTTAAAATGATTTTCTTCCTTATAACATCCAATGTTTGCTTCATCTAATTTCTTACTGTGCAACAACATTTATTATGAAAGCTAACTCTATGATTACATAATTTTTTTACCTTTGCAGAATTTAGATATTCAAGAGCTTTCTGATTAATTATAACAGTTTAATAGAATCTGTTAATTTCTTTATTTCCCTTATTGATTCTTTTTTTTTTCTTTTTTTTTTTCAAATATACATTTTCGTTCTCATGTTTCATTTCATACATTAATTTCCTCTCAAAATTACAGAAATTTTTTAAAAATCAGTCTCTATAAATTAATGGCACATTTATTTGTAGAGACAGATTTTTTTTAAAAAAAATTCTAAGGTTTTTTTATAAAATATCTTTGGTACATTTATCATTACATTTTATAACATTCTTTTTAACACTCATTTGACAAAAAATACCTTTATGGTAGTCTAATGGTGTCAATTTTATGTCACATGATTTTGTTCAGTTTTATTAATGTCCCATTTGCAAGCAATACTGTGCTATCTTGAGACGGACCTCGTAACTTTGAACCTCGGTCAGATGACGAGGACGATACCCGAGTTGGCATCGCTCTCTCCATTCTTCTACATCACAGCAGCTGAAGGACGTTTGACCCCGACGGTTTTAATGCTTATCAGAACCCAAAACCCTCAGGCTGCAAAGTTGAAACCTTACCAACAAGTCGCCGCGTCCCGACTAACAGGGAACTATACCATTCAAATATGTAACTACATTCATATATCTACCATTTAATTTATTATTCACGTCAGAAAACTATGTCTATCACTTCTGGACGAGTTTACCCCTAAAAAGGAATAATACGCTATGAACAATAAGATTACTTCTTGTATATCCATTTATAGAAGAAAATAATTTATATTATTTTTAAGTACATTAAAAGCTCCTTTTTCGCGCTTCCTTCATTCGCGTTTTCACTATTCACGGATTAAAAAAATCAGTCCCAATTCCTGTATTCGCGGATAAAAATTTCTTCATTCGCGGATCTAATAAGTACAAACATAATAACAAAAGGATTCCAATTGATATCCAACCCAATGTCCTTTGTAAATGCCGTCAAATGGACTAATGAAAAAAGTAAAATCGATTTTATTACAACTTTGTCTAAAGTATGTTGTTAAATGCAAACATAGCCAAAGTCGCGAATGGAATAGGACGAGATGGGTTCGAACAGATAGAATCAAGTGACATTCAGGAATTGCTTGAATCGCAAGATGAAGACCTGACTGAAGCCGACTTGGAGGAAATGTTAAATTCACAGCCCATTGAAGAAGAGGCTTCAACAAGCATGGGAAACGTGACATTTGAAGGTTTAAGAATGCAAATGAGCTTTGCGATTTCTTTATGAACGTTGAACCGTCTATGGAACGAAGTCTTATTTTTAAGAGGCAAATTGCTGCTGCGACTGCTGCGTATCAGTCTGAATGGAAGGAGCTTTTGAAAATTGACAAGCAAGAGGAAATGACAAAATTCTTCAAACCATTGCCTAAACCTTCAGATAATTAATCAAAATGCTCAAAAACTTCGTGGTATATATATATATGGAACATATACGCCGCGAATAAAGAGCTTTTATTGTATACCAAAGTTATAACAAATCAATAAATGATAATAAAATGAAATGAGACTAGAAATAGAGGAATTATATTGTAGAGAAAAAGTTAAGAAAGTTACAGAAAAAGTTAAAATACAAAGTATATTAAATTTCAATAAACAACTTTAGTTATTCGAAACATGGACAATTAAAAACTTTTTTTTAAGTTTTAAGCTTGCATCATGCTTGAGTGTTTTTAAGCACAATAATATAAATACTTATAAACGAACTTCAATGAAATAAAAAATTAACTTTAAAATTATAAATTCAAAAATAGCCAATAAAGTTTAAATTACGCCTAATCTATTGATTCCAACCTTTATGTAAACAGAAAACGATTTTAAATGAATTTCACAAAATTTAATAAAAAAGAACTCAAAACTTAATTAAATTTCTTTTAAAAGAAATTATTTTTTTCTTTTAAAATTTTATTTCTTCAAAACTTAATTAAATTTCTTTTAAAAGAAATATAATAGTAGAAGAATAGAGAAAGAATCTTTTCTTTTAAAAGAAAAGAAATATTACCGAAGAAAAAATAAACCTTTATTTCAATCAACAAGAATTGCTTTTTATAGTTACGATTAACAATTATACAATATGAATTATACTCAAAATTTGGATTGGCTTGCCACTTTATATAAATCATGTGAACATGAATTGAATCCATAAATCTTTTTTTTTTCTTAATCACTTTTAAAATAGTTTTATATAAAATATTCTTAAGTCTCCATTTTTTTTTATTTATTTAAAAGGTTTTTTGTAAACGCAAATGAATTCGCAGACCAATTCAAGCATTAGAAGAAAGGGGGGAAAAATGTCCCAAAATAAATTGAATATTTGTAGTATTCTTGATTGATCCTTCATGATTTATATTTAGATTCAACTTTATTGTATTTAATCATTTTAAATTATTTGTGTGCATTAGCTCGTTTTGTGTTTTATGTATTGTTAGAACATGTAAAAATAACTTATTTGTAATTTTAATCTTTTTTTAAAACTTTGATGTGTACAAGAATTGTAGAAATATCTAATAAAAATGTTATAAATGCTGCTTTTGTGCTTCATTATTTTCTGATATACGAAGTGAAGAAAATATAATCATCAAAAAATTTGAACTCAAGATTTTAACCTATTTTTTCGCTTCAGACTTCACTGAGAATATATTTTTTTAAATTATACCTTTACATCTACGAACACAATAACATCAAATTATACAGGCGGAATTCGGTATATTGTCTTTCGACAAAATTTGTAGATTTCTATCCAGTTTTGAAAGCAATCCATTCCTTTATATAAATTAATCTGATAACAACAAAATAAAGAAATGAAGGGTAACGTGGTATGCACATTTAACATTTAAAATATAGATGTTCATCAAATTTGGAACCAAAACCGTCAAGGTTTGACTATCTGTTGGTCTGTATTTCCTCATGCATGTAAATACAATTATTTAAAAACGAGTTGATTTTAATGAATGAATTTTGATTATAATTATTCTGAATTCTAGTAATTCTGAATTTAATTTTGGCTCCTATTGGTTTGTAAAATGGTTGAAGCAAACATCAGTTAATATGCAACTGCACAAGTGGTTTTATTTATTGTACTATTTGGCACAAAATTCTCGAGTGTGAAGATTTAACTGAAAATAAAGCTGTGTTTGTGTTTGATCAATCATAAGACAGCTAGTATGCAGTGCATGCATTGAAACTAACTTATGTTTGTAACAATTTCATAAGATAGATTCGGACATTTCACACTTGGATTCAAATTGCCTTTTGGCGTCCTTGAATTTTTCTTTACACTGCGGCTTAAACAGATGGATATTTACACAGAAAAACATGGTAAAGTAAAAATAAAAAGGAAAACATATCTACATTTGGAAAACTGTAGAAAAAAAGAGCAAATAATATGAAAAAAACTAGCATCGGAAAGACAAAGAGGAAAAAATGTAGGAATTAATATAAAATAAGTGATCAATTCAATGAAGAATAAACTGCGAATGCCTCTGAACGAACCGTGAGGCGCACATTACATCGTATAGGCTATGGAAACCGACGACTTGTCCAAAAGCGAAAGCCTGTTCTGTCAGTTTTGAACGAGAACAGAAGTCTCCAGTTTGCAAAGGCGCATAAGGATTGGTCAGCAGATGACTGTAAAAAGGTCATGTGATTTGATGAATCGAGTTTTCATTTACACCATGCAGATGAAAGGGTTCATATATGGCGAAAACAGCACCAAAGCATAGACTCCAGCTCCTTAACACTTCAAGTTGGTGGATGCATTATTATGATTTGGAGGATGTTTTCTTGGCATTGTATGGGTCTTTTGATTTCTATAGAACAACATCTAAATACCAAAGGGTATTTAAGTGTTCTAGCAGATCAAGTACATCCTGTTATGTTAATGGTGCACTAGGCCGAGGATGGATACTTTCACCAAAACAATGCTCCTTGTCATACAGCTTATATTGTTGTCAAATGGTTCGAAGAACATGGCGCTGATTTTAATTGCCTCCGTTGTCCCACACAATCACCAGATTTCAATCCAACTGAGAGTTTTTGGGATAAGATCGAAATGGCTACCAAACAGCTGGATCCAGTGCCATCCAATCTGAAGGAACTATTAATTGCAGTTTATCAGATATGGGATGAAATTCCTCCTATCACCTATTAACATCTCACAGAATCAATGCCAAAAAGAAATTAAACAGTATTTTGGGTTAAAGACGGCCTAACACTGCATTGGTGGTCATAATAATTTGGTTAATGAAAGGGTGGTCATAATAATTTGACCACTCCTGTATACACGACTTTGAAAAGTTTGAGTAAGAATAAATTTATGGAAAATGTAATTTATTTTAAATCAAATGGAAACTTGAAATTTTCGGATATGGGAAAACAAAAAAAAGCAAAGAATATAATGTAAAATGATTAAACCGAAAATTTCAGAAGCTATGATAAAGTCTGCAGAAACCATTTTACATTAAACTTCAAACGAGAGATTAGTATTAAAAAATCCAAATTTAAGAAATTAATAAAAGGAAAATTTGTACGCAAATAAAATAGATTACATCACAATAAAATAGGCACCAATTCAATAATATCCTGTCGCTAATGCAAACAGATAATTTTTCCACTACGCACCAGATAATTTCATCTAAAATATTTTATTTATATAGTAATTTATATCGTATACCATGCAACTTCCAAAATTATACTGCATGTTTACATGTGTGTGTGTGTCCAAATCCTGCGCACTTATAACATGAGATTTAGCATAAAAATAATCATAATACTAATTCAATTTCCACGAAGCTGAGATTAAAAATTTATGTAGCAAGGGGGATGGGAAACATTGAAAGAAGCAAAGAATTGTGGTTTAAAAAAATTATTTTCACCTCTGACATATTTTAAGAATGGAAACTATAATTCTTTCATAGGAAATTTTTATTTTATCTTTTTAAATTTTTTATAGTGATTACTCGAATTTTCTCTCTAATTTAAAAAAAGCCTTCATTCATTTTTAATTAGCTGTTTTCATAAAGAATTCTAAGATTTTCTTCATTTATCCGTTGTAAGAAGTTTGAAGTATTTATTCTTACAAGTTTATATTTTGCAAGAAAATTTGGTGAGAAGTTAAGTAGATTGATAAGAAGCTAAACTGAGAAATCAAGGATCACGAAAATTATTTTTATTCCATTTAAATTCTAATAATGCAGTTTGTAAAATACTTTTTAATTTTATTTTCTCTCATTTTTTAACTATTTTTATTTTTAATGATTTATTTGATGTTTTTATCGTATGCAGTTCACCAGACAAAAATGTAAAAAACTAAAAGCAAAGCCAATATTACAATTGTTGTTGTTTTCCTTCAAATAATATTATTTTATGCTTTACTAACTGGTGAGAGGCACGTTGCTGCCGCAGAAGAAATAATCTTGGAAATATCATTTGAAACAGCTGTCCCGTTTAATTAGGAGCGACAGAAAGAATTATATTTATTTTCTCGTCGACTATGAATACATTCATTGAAATTGAATGATGTGTAAAGGAGAAATATAAATAATACTTATACTATTTTTTAATATTATTCAAGGACTTTAGGATAAACAATATTTTGTTTTTACGTCTTCAGCAAAAATAAATACATTTATTGTCTGTCCGACTCCTGAACGTCCATCATCCAACTGGCCATTTTTGAAAAATTATTTGGAGAGATTGACGTTGCGCTTTGCTGAGGGTCATCTAGAATGCATGGCATATGGGGAACAGCAATTGTTTGAAATCAAAAGGCATGCCAGTGAGTATACTGGGAATGCATGGAATGAGTACATTTTCTTCATTTGACTATCCGTAAAGAATTATTGCCTCGGTGACATTCGGCTTCAGTTTCTTTATAGCGAGTCTTGTTCCATTGCCTAATTGGAGTGGATTAATGTTAGGCAAGAGAATTATTGGCATCCCGACTTTAAGTGACAATTTGTGCGGTGGCACACCAGGAAGATCCAACGAATTTAAAACTCTATCGGATAGTTTACAATTACTTCCGCATTCATGATACTGGCAATTTATTTGTAGAAAACTGAACTCGCTTGGAATTTTTTTTTAAATTGCGTGAATGATCACATTAAAGGTGTTTATTTTGGTGCCAAAATACCAAGTTCTCAAAGTCATTTATGATTTTTATAATTGGTGACAATTGTAAAAAAACTTTCTTAATGAGTTGTTTGATGGACGCAAAAGTTCAATAGAAATTACATACATTTTGTGGTAGCATCACCTGGTACTTTTCCCTCACCCCTATTCAATTGCTGTTTTCAGAATGTGTCATGGTGCTACAAATGTATGCACATATTGGTTTTTAAGGTTAATTTTCGTACATGTCTTTAAAGATGCGATGCTTTTTGGCAAGAAGTTGAGATCATCAGCAGGCATTGATTTAGAGATCACAAGAAGAGTTTGTTGGAAATCGCCAAATAATAGAATGAGAGCGTCACCGAATGGCCGTGCATTTTATGGTAAACCTTCAAGAGTTCGATAAAGTGCTTCAAATATTCTTATGAGCCCTGGTACATTCGTCCCGCACAACGATCTTGCAATTCTTCTGAAGTTTAGACATGTCAGATCCTTTTGAGATGTTACATATTGCAATTTTTGATAAATGCATATCCACTGGTAATTTGAGCACCGAATGCGCTGTTCGTCCACTATCTTATAGCGTAGCCACCTGTGAAGCAAGAGCTGAGACAATTCTGTTTTGAGATCGAATGTGAGGCAGTAGCAAACTGATGAGAAGCGTGTTTGCGTACAATAGCAACGAAATACTAAAAGCTAGTTAGAATTTTGTATCTTTATTGTATATATTGTCTCTCGAATTACTTTAAGGTTAATCCTTGGTTAATAGATGCAGTAAATAGATCCGAAAATATTTTTATAT
>JAPMOQ010051633.1:32553-86913 GCA_026543055.1 Argiope trifasciata
ATATATTGGATCATTGTACTATAACCCTTGCATAAGTGCAAGTAATAAGTTGTTGAAGTTTTATCGCAATCGGATGAGCGGTACGGCAGTGTATAAGGTACGAACAAACAAAGATTCGTTAATCCTTGGTTAATAGGTGTGGTAAATAGATCCAAAAATATTTTATAATATAATAGATAATTGTACTATGCCTATAACTATCTTGTACATGCTAATAATAAGTTATGAAATTTCTATCGCAATCGGATGAGTGGTACGGCAGCTCATATGATACGAACAAACAAAAATTCATTTTTATAATTTAGATTAAGTTAGCTAACTTACATCATGTCACATACAAAGTCCTTCAGATTCTGACAGCTATTTCATAATCTTTAATTTTTTAATTTAAAAATTCATATTTGTAGCTGATGGATTAATTAAAGTCCATTAATAATAAAGGCTTTTATTACTGATTTATCACTGTTCTGCATGTGCAAAAATTTAAAAATTTATGAAATTTGTGAACATAAGAAATATCTGAATTAAACTGCCTTTACATTTCCATTGACTTTATGCCTGAATAAAAGAATATTATTAGCATATTGGCAGTAGCGGAGACAAGAAATTTCCAAACTCTTCCGACGGATCCAAGGCTACTTGCCCAAATATATTTAGAGATTTCCCAGAAGCCAGGAATAAAAGATGAGGGAACACTTTTGGGAAAAATCACAATTACAGGCAGGACAGCGATTATCTGAGGAACTGACGTAATCTAGTATGATAGCACAGATCTTTTCAAAAGTTTATGTTTTATCATCACATTAACTGAAACATAAAAATTCATGTTTCTAATGGTGCTAACAATATTTACATCATAAAAAAAATAGATGGAAAAAGCTATTAGTTAGAAAAGGAAACAACTTGGCTTTCTGAAAGATCTAGACTCAAATACCTTTCACTGCATTTCTGCTCAAAGCGTATGAGAAGCACTTAATTTTGAGAAGTAAAAAGATATTTGCATGCTGATGTAAAAGTAAGTTCTTTTGATATAAACGGGAAAAAAAGATACCAATAAAAACATTCTAATTTAATCGGTAATATGAATAATAAAAAATGTAAAAAGAATGAAACTGTGTCTTTCTATGTAATTTCATCTCATTTAAGAGAACCGCATTTTAAAACTTTAACAAAGCTATTTAAGACGGATTTTGTAGCTTTGAGCTGTTATCAAGTAAGAAGATCTCATCATTGCATTAGTTCAACATACGAACATTTAACACGATTTTATATGCAATGTTGATCATACAGACTACAGTAAAACTATCACCATGTATCAAGATTAAAGATATAATGATTGAGTGTATAGCACAAATAAAATATATTTTTTATATAATTAAAATAATGGAAATTTAAATATGGAAATTAAAATATGAAAAAACAATTTTGCTTACCGTCACTAAAATTTTTGGTATCAAAAATTAAAGCAATTCGAACTGGCGGAAAACTGAAAGCTTGCTTCACAAAGAAGGGCTTTCTCCTCTTTGGCTTGCTTTTTAGAAAGCAATTGGTTCTCTTATTTATGTGATTTTCCTTACAAGTAACCTTTCAATGAAAATTATTTGGAATTCAAATTTAATGTAAAGGATATTTTAATCATTTTATGTTCTATTTTAAATTTGTGGTGTAAAAGAATTTTTGAAATATTAAATTTCGGTAACCAAATGAAAAAAGACCGAAGACTTGACAAGACATACTACGAATTATTAAAAAATTATAACCGTTTTCCATTTTTTTATATTCAAAGAATTAGAAAAGAGATTGATCTTCTGTATACTTTGTATAAAATAAATTAAGATGATGAAATTCAGAAAGTATTAGGATTTAATATACGTAAATCTTTGTCGATAGAGAATTAACGCACAACTCCATCCATTAAAAAAAACATAAATTAAATTAATAAATCATAGAGCTCTTTAAATAGTTGGTGAAATAATATACGATACACATCTGTGATCAACTAAATTCTAAGTTTGAACTGCATCAAACTTAAATAGAAAAGGACATTTGCAAAGTTTAGACATTTCATTCGAAATAAGAATAATGTATTTTAGCTACTGGTACCAACACCACAAATAGAATGTATTTCAGTTTGCAATTTGAGTTCATGTTGCCAACGCTACAAATCTTTAACTGAAGAAATTTTATTGAGAGAAATCATATAACTTAAGTATTAAGTAAAAATATCACATTCAGGAGAAAAAGTGTTATGATAAGAAAAGTAAATTTTATACTTACAATGCCAATATGGCTACCATATTTTTTGTTCTGATTCGTCTAAAGTGATTCGTCCAAAAGATGTATTTAGAAGTGAAGTGAAGGGAAGAATTATTATTGTTTGGAGGGAAAAAGAAACAGTTTGGTTACGAAAAGTTTTTCAGTATTATATCCTCTTGCTAAAAATCATCTGAGAGAAAGTGTTTATTTTTACAAATTTACTGAGGGTATTTTACTGAAATTTTTTTTATCAATGGATGAATATGATTCTGCTTCTATTAATAAAGTAATTTTTATTTAATGATTTAATCTTAATTTCTATTAAAATGTATTTTCTTTTAGAATTATTCTGCATTCTATTTTTCCTTCATTGTTACTTTTTACCTGTACCATATTGTTTTTCTACACTTAAGTTTTTTTTTTTTAATCTCATCATTATTTTTTAAGGGTTGCTTTGTTCATAAGCCTGAAAAACAGAAGAGCAAGAAATCGGGTAAGATTTTTTGAAAAAATTTTTTAATTCCCTTTTTTTTTTTTTTTTGCTTTTGTGCTCTTATTATAACAACTGGTTGTGAGACTGTAGTCATGTCTCATTTCAAATTGCATTATCTTCTTTCAAAATTAAAAGTAATCTCTTAAATTGATGTCTTAATTTTTAAAAATACTTTTAATTCATATAGAATGTTCATAACTAAAAAAATTCAGCATTCATTCTTTATTTTGTAAATATGTTTGAAAAAAAAAACTTTTCTGAAAAAGATTTAAAATACTCACAAAATTTACTTACAGGTAAATTATTATTAATATTTGAAGCTATTATATATATGTGTGTAAAGGAAATAACGTATAAATGAACTGTTTGTTGCAGACTTTAAAAATTATTTCAAATATGAGAATATAAAAGTATTAGAATGTCAAAAAATGCCATTGTATTATTTGAAAAAAAATATTCATTTCTTTCTTATCAACTACATTCTTAATAAAGAAATCAATTATAAAATTTCATCATATTCTTAGTTAAGTTGTCTTTTTATACCTTTCTAGGGGGTGGGGTTGTGAAAAATTGTTGCTGTCAAGTATCAAATTTTAGATGTACAGTTTTTGCTAAAAAATTTTATAATTTTGTCTGGTTGTATACATCTCATTTTTGGAGGCATTTCATGTAACTATTTTTAATAAAGTATATTCTCATAACTGATCTAGAGAATACAGAAAAGGATTAAAATCTTTTCCTTGTTCTGTCACAATATAATGTTAACAGTGATTTGGTTATTTGGCTCAAAGCTATCTGTTCAGTTGTTGAATCTTTCATTCTCTGTATAAATATTCATATATTTAAAAAGTAGTCATTTGTCTTTATTTTAATTCTGCTTTTGAATTATGATTATATGCACAAAATGAAAGCTTTCATGATCAGCATAAATAGATGGGAGAGAAAGGATATTATTATTTTGCATTATTTATAATGATGTTTTTTCTTGTAAAAAAAAAAAACATTTTAATAGCTTGTTTTTTTTTTTGTTTTTCTATTTAGGTGGTAATGAAATCTTGTTGGCCGTAAAGGAACATGTAGAATTCTTATGGAATGAAATTGAAACTAAGATAAAAGTATAGCATCATTTTTATGTTGCATAATTATTTACTTTAAAAGTTTATTTGTTAAATATTAATATTCTGAAACATACATAAATTTCCTGAATATTTATAACTCAATTTTCTGCGTAAAAATATGTTTTTTAATTAAATTTACTTTTACAGGACATTGAGATGAAAATTTACATGGAAACATTTGTTACTGGCATTGTGAATTTTATTAATGATGCTTTCCAGTATCCATTGCAGAAAATTCAAGAAATTCCTGCAGCTGTTCTTGTGATGGGTAATTAAAATCTCTCCTTCATCTACAATCAACTAATATCGATTTTAATATTAGAAATATTTTTTCCCCTGGATATCTCATAGTACATAATGTTTTCACATTTTATTTACATTTAATATATGTTATTCAGTAGTATATAATCTTATTCAGTAATTTTAAATTTTTATATATTGAACCATACATATTCATTTTCATATTAAATTTACTCTTTAACATTTTAAAGAATATAGATAACATTAAAATAATTTCAAATATTAAAAGAAATCAATAAATGAAATAGAAATGACAAAGAAATCAGTAGAAAAAATATATAAAGCATTTGAAAATTAATCAGTAATGAAACATTTAGCAATTTTTTTATAAATTTAAAACTTATTATATTTAGGAAGAATGAGTAAATTAGTTTATGAAGGGGAAAAAATATCTTGAATTTTATTGTAATGGATTATTACCTAATACTCTATTATAAATCACATTTCTAGTATATCTGTTTAATTTGTATTGATTTAATGTTGGATTTTGTCGATATTTTAAATCGAAAATAAGGATTATTTGAATTTTTAACTAGTTCCATAACAGTTTGAAAATATATTTTTTTCTATTTATATTATATATTTTAAATAATTTTCCCCACCTATCTTTATTTTGGCAAAAATATTTTTAATGTAATTTCTCATGAAAAAAATGTGTAGTTTTTCGATAATGTTACATATTTGTTAATTAATTCATGTAGAATTTTGATACAAGGAAACTGTTCTCTTCTGGGAGGATTTGGAATTATTTTATTTTTTAGCTTTTCATGTTACATATTTTTGATAAAATATTTTCAAAATCATTAATCTAATACTCAATTTTATTCATTTGCTCTTTTAAACTAAGCAAATATTTATTTTTAGGTGTCAACATGCCTGATCATTCTCATATATTTAATTTACTGGAAGAGCATTTACATTTGAATGATATTTACAGCTCTGTAATTCTAGAATCCAAAAAATGTTCAAGTATTCAAAATATGCTTCAAGTGATACTCTTTGAAATTCATAAAAAGTACACAGAGGTAAGTTCCCCCCTCCGATTTTTTTTTTAAATTTTTCAGTTGCAATAAAAAAAAAGAGTAGAAACTTATTGCAATTATAGACAGGAAACCTTTTCATAAAAAGCTCAAATGTTTTCAAAAAATATTCCTTTCTATTCTATTAGCTGTTGCTTATTATAAGTATTTATTCTTAAATGCTTATAAATTTAACATCTCTTTATCTTTTTTTATTTATATTATAGAACATTTGTCTTGAAGCATATATTCTCACTTTCTAATTAAAATCAGAGGGACTATAATATTGAGTTATTTAAAAAAGAAAAACCCTGTTATTTTCCTCTTAACCTGGCAGTATTTATCAATAAATTTAAATATAATTTTTTTTATTAACTCATTGTTTTTTATGTTATAGCCAAACATGTGTAGATGTGATAAATTTAGAAATCTCACTTTATATATTTCATGATGGAACATTCCTTAGTTTGGTGTGTATTTTGAGGATTCTTGTTTAAAGATACAAGAACTAAAAAATATTGTGTATTTTTGTTTCTTGCAAAAGTGAAAATTTTTTATTTAAAAATGATTCATTATTTATAAATAATAAGAAAAATTCATATTTAAAAAGTTTATTTACTTGAATATTCATTTTCTGTTGATTTAAGTAAGTTAATAAACTTTATTATTACTTAATTGAAAATTACATTTTAATGCAAATGTATTTAATCATATTATACATTAAGAAATAATTTTATGACACATTTTCAGAAAAAAAACATATAAATCCCAGTGACTGTTTTATTATTACAGCCAGTAAAATGTAGTGTTTAAAATTTGAGACCTACAATTAGAACAAATTGTTTTTTTAAACGATTTTTTTAAAAATCACATCAGAATTTCAACAGCTTTATATTTATTTGTTTCTAGGTTTTGTTTCATTTTTAATTTTCATATATTAAATCCAGAAAGGAAATATTTGATTTGATGTTATAGGGCAAAAGGTTTAAACTTCTTTAAAATTAAGCAATAAGCTAATCTATTTCTCAAGTTTGTTTTTTATTTATATGTTATGTTATACTTGTTTCTAGGAAAACAAAATAAAATATTACTTAAGAAACATATAATATGCAATAAACTCATTAAAACAATAATACTATACAATGCATGATGAAACTCTCATTCTCTGTTTTAGTTCTTTAAACTTAATGAAGATCTTCCCAAAAAACAAGAATGTGGTTTTGCCAAGTTATATGAATATTATTGTAGCATTCAGGTAAAATTGTTTCTATTTTATATATAAATTCTTATGCTCAAGAACATTGTTATTTCATTTCTAGTATAAAAGTACTCCTTTAATCAGGATGAAAGCATATTTATGAAATCATGATACATTATATAACATAGTTCATTGCTATACATTATTTATGCAATATTTGAAATCCTTGATGGGAATTTAATTTAACCAGTTTAGTATTTGGACATACAATGATAATATTTTTCTTTAAATTGCTATAATATGTACTTAAAATATATCTGATTTAAAAATAAATGTGGGCATCAAGTTTGCCAATGCATACCTTTATTTGCTTTTTATTTTATTTTTTTTTTTATTTTGCAATTGCTATGTTTAAATGTTTTAATAGTGTCATAAAATGTTTTTTTTTATCAATTCAAATTACCTTTGAGCATTTTTTTATGAATTTCAGGTAGCATCGCCCAAGAAAAAGGCTAAAACTATCCATATTAAAACACAGCATTCACGTAAACCAATTGTTTTGCTCATACAAGATGTGGAAAGTTTTAATCCAGAAATATTACAGAAGCTAATTTATTTATGCAAGTAAGAGAACATAATCAGTGAATATTTATTTCTATAAAGAAAGGATATAAAACTAAATATTTTTAATTTCTATATTTGAGAACTTCTGAGGACAAAGACTATAAAAAGAAAGATATGAAAGCAAGAAATTTTCATATATCTATTGATTAGTAGTTCCAAAGTATTGTCGGTGTTTTATCTATTATAGTTTTATGCATATTTACATAAATGTGGGTATCTCATTATCTATTTTTTTTTTGCAACAGGTTAGATTAATTCATACTTGCTACTAAATTTAAAATATGTTAAGCAATAAAATTTAATATATGTTGAGCAATACTCAACTTAAAATAATTTTATTTTGATTTAGCTTTTGTTATACTTCCTTTGAATTTTCAGTTATGAACTTGCAAAAAAGAATTCAGTGAAAAAAAAAAACATTGTCTGTGCATGATTTGTAAATTCCTTTTTAAAAAGTGTAAATAGATGGAATATTGTAAATATTCCAATTCCTTTCCCTAATCGTATTTTTTGCTTCTCCGGTATTTCTCTTGTTTTATTCATTTTTTGTATACTTGTCTTCTATAATTTCATAAACTGTAATTTAAAAAAACAAGTTATTTTATTTTGTTTTTTGGTGGGGCCATGGTGGCCCGATGGTAAAGTCTCGGCTTCGGAACTGGAGGGTTTCAGGTTCGAGACTCGATTCCACCAAAGAACCGTCATGTGAGGGGGTCTGTTGCATGTTAAATCTGTCAGGCCAAATGTCCTTCCGCTGGTATGGCGTGGTGTAGAGAGGGGGGGTGCCAGTTCAGGTGTCGTCCTCGTCATCTGACCGTGGTTCAAAATTACGAGGTCCATCCCAAAATAGCCCTCGTGTTGCTTTAAACGGGACGTTAAAATAACTAAACTAAACTTGTTTTTTGGTGTGTTAAATTCTAGGTTTTATTCAATTTTAGATAATTTTGGAGATACTTTATCTTATAAATAATCTTTTCTTACCTTTGGAATATTTTTTATTTCTAAATTTTTGTCCTGCTTTTAAATTGGGCTGGAGGGGGTTTCTATCTTAAGTCATTTCTAATTATTGATTGAACTTTCAACATGTAGAAACTTTTTTTTATCAAATTTAATTTGTTTATCACTTTATGAAATAAAGACCCAGTCATTTAAAAAATGCCTTGGCTTAATTTCCGAAATATTTATCATTATAGAAATAATTAATAACCTATTATTTGTTAACAAAATTTTTATGTGTGTATCAGTTTTTAGGATTTCTTTCAGTTTTTATTTATATTTTAAATCTTATTAATTTTGTTTATTTTCAGAATTTATTCTGGAAAACTACCGATAGTTCTAATTTTTGGAATGGCTTCCTCAATGTTAACCTTGCACGATATTCTGCCACCTAAAGCATTATGTTGTTTGGGCTTGGAAACATTCCATTCTGTCCCAGCTGCTAAATTTTTAACTCGAATCATTGAAGAGGTGACCTATTAAAATTTTTCACTTACTATGCTTTACACTTTACTGATTTATCTCAAAATGATATATGCTTAGTTAAATGTAACTATTATATTTTTATTAATACTAACATTTATATATTTATGGTGACATTTAATTATTATTTCTTATTCATTCTATTTTATGATGCATTTTTGTTTTGTCTGAAATAAGTTATTTGCAATTGTTGGATTAGTAATAATGTCTTCTCTAAAGTTTTTGTTGATATAGACCAAATGAAAAAGTTTTTTTTAAATGATTTAAAGGATTTTTTCCCCCCCCCCCCCTTCATTGATTTCAATAACCGACTATCCCTATAGAGGCTTTCTTCATTCATGCTAACAGATTTGCTCTTAATCTAAATTATTACATATTTACTATGCAGAAATTACCTGCATATTTAAATTTGGATTAATTAGGAATAGGTAAAACTCCATGCATTTTAGCTCTTGAAATATGCTTTGTGATTACATTGCATTGGGTGATGTGCATCCTTATAAAATTAGCATTTATTTTTCTTATATATTATGTGACTACTTTCAACTCTCATAAAATCTATTGTCCATCTCAGGAATAATTGACTAGAATTCGTTTATATTCTGAAAGCCAAAGTATTTATTGTACCCCCCCCCAAAAATCCTACTTTTGTTGAAAAATTGCTTTTATATATCTAAGATACTCGTAACAGATTCCTCTGCTGTTAGTTTAACCTTTAATAATTATTTTAAATGTGTATATTCTTTTTACAAACAAAACTTTGTGCATGACTGAGACTTAAAAAATGTTTGACATTTTATAATAGAGTTTTTCATTTTTGTAGATTATCATTTCCCCAGATTTACCTTTCAAATTTGGTCCCAAGATGTTTAGGCTAATTGTGGATTCTGTACTTTATCACGATTTTTCCATTTCTAATTTGACTTACATGTTAAAAGTAAGTTTTTATTATTTTTAGAGAATTTTGCTTAATTAATTAATACTTGTAGGCAAAGTTTTATAAATTTTTCTTTTCACTTGTATGTTAAAAAACAAGTTGTACTTGTTTTTTATTTTTTTCAATTTTGCTTACAAATTTTATATTTAGTTAATATGTAGTTTTTTTACAAATTGTTATTTGCTGTAATCTTTCAGTTTTTGAAAATGACTCTCTAATGTACAATTTATTGATAAAGTATATTAAACCCACCAGTTTATTCATCAAATATTTTATTTGAAAAATGCATTTTTGGTTAAGGTTTGGCTTTCTTGATCTTTTGGATTTTTTCATTAGCTCTTTCATTTTAATATTTATATATTCTTTTTTTATTACAAAACTGGTTATATATAATTATATCATATTTGCAGCTCAGGGGTGTGCTGTACTCAAATTAAATATTTTTGCTACCTAACTAATGTATTAACATAAGAGAATGTATTTCTCTTATGTTAATACATCTCTGAAGTTTTCAAAAGCTGTTAGTTTAATTTAAAAAATTTCTAATTATCTAACCATGTATCCTATAACTAACTAGAAATTAATCCATATTTATTAATTACTAGTTACCTTTCATAATGTGCTAGTTTGCTGGAATTAATAGCTAAAAATTTAATATTTTAGGAATCTATATCTTAATGATTTTCTCGATAGAGAACTTTTATATTACTAAAAATTTGCAACATGAAAGCTGCATTTGTCATTCTGGGGTCCATTTCTGCTATTGATTATTTATTTCTTCAAACATTTAATGAAATAATCATATATATGTCATACTTTAGTGCTTTTGCAGAATTCATATTGCAATTTCTGAGAAAAAATTATATGCCAGCTAAAAGTGTAAATATATAGCATTTCAAAAACTTTATTTGAATATTATAGTATACATCATTTATTGTTTAATCATCTTTGTTAGTGTAAGGACACAAAGCATTATTTAGACCTTCTCTTACTGATGAGAGCTCTAGTGTATTTTATTAACTAGCTGATTTGTCAGTGATATTTGCTATATTTAATGTAAAAATTCCTTCAAATTGCCAGATATTTAAAAAATGTTATTTTTTATTTATTTCATATCCTGTGCTTATTGTGTACAAGAATCTCTTCAATAGAGACAAATCAACTTGCAACTTCTGGAATAATTACAACACAAATATTTTATATGCCAACTTAGTGTGTAAATCCTTATTTTTTCGAAGAAACTAGTTTGAACATTGTAGGTTGTATTGCTTAGTTTTTCAATCAACTTATTAGTGCAAGGTTACATGACATATTAAATCCTTTTTTTAATTATGAGGGAGATTTAGTTGCCTTTGATGACCAGCTAGTTTGCTAGCTGGTCTTTGCAAAACCTGACTATACTGATATTAAATAAAATCCTTCTTTACCCTTCAAATATAAATTTTTTTTAAAAAAATCATGTGATGAACTAGTTATTGAAACCGTGAAAATGATTTGTACTTCAGGGCAACAATGTAATCTATTATTAGAAATTAGGTAAAAAAAATATTTTCAAAAAATTGCCAATACTGTAGAAAAATTTGCATGCTTATTAGAGTGGCACCATTAAAAAAACATTTTTTTAAAGATTTTGAGATAGTTAAAAATTTATTTTTGTGCAATAATATTTTTGGGTTATTGTCCAAAAACTTCTAAATTCAAATTAATTTTTAATTAATTAAAATTCTAATTTTAGAAAGTTTAAAAATGCTCCAAGGGACATATTTTTGCTCTCCAAAGTATTTACATCCCAAGTTTGGTAGCTGCAGAAAAAACAGTTTAGCCTGTAGACACATACAATCATCATTATTATTAATTTAGATAAATCATATCATTGACTAATGTCAGATTATGGATTAAGTTAATTTTTGTGATGACTTTACATAATTTGAAGATTCAGATAGGAATTGAAAATGAAAATTGCAGATTTTAAATCTTTTAGTTTTAGATTTTTGGAAAAATATAGAATTAAAAATAGATTAATTGAAACAAATTTGGTTGTAGTTTAAAGATAAAAGTGGATGAAATTGGAAGTTTCTGAATATTTGTTTATATTTTTCAATTTTGTAAAAAAAAGAATTACGAGTTTTGATATGAAATTTTAATTTATCACAAGAAAAATGTCTCCTATCAGATGCAGAGTTGTTGACATTTAATTAATGTGAATTTTGGTAGTAGTCTGCTTATTATTGAATTGAAATAATAATAACAAAAGGATGCCGTTTCAGGAGAAAAACATTAATACTGTACCTCTTTTTATTTTATTCAGGTCAGCATTACTTAATTACAAACAAAAAGAAATTGGCATTAGTTAATGTCAAATTATCTCATAAAGCATAATCTGGAAAATAAATCTTCATTCTGTTCCAAATATTGCTTTATATAAAATATTTGTTTCAGCGAATCATCCAGTGCATTGTTCCATGTTACAGAACTGAAATTTTAAACTATAATACTAATCAGATTTTTTAAAAACAAAGAATAAAGCCTTTGTGAGCTCTTTGGTTGTATGAAACATCGTATTTAATTTTTCATGTTTTAAAATTAACCAAGTCAATTACTTTAATCAAAAAGTATTCAACTTGGTAATTTTATGGAAAATATACTTTATACTTTCTGGATGTTATTTTGCTTAATTAAGTTAGTTTTTTATTGAATAGCTATATAGACAAACTATTAATTAAATCATGATTAGTCAAATCAAAGTTTTACACAAAAAATCTCTGAACTATTAATTTTCATTATTTTATGTATTCATTTATATTTTGTTTATTTTTATAATTTAATTAGTATTCATTATTATGGTCCAATGAAATTTAACTGGTAACACAGCTCTTTTATTCTAGAAAAATGCATTATTTATTTATGGCTTGGGAAAATTTTTGACAGATTCTATATAAGTTATTAATGAAGAAGAAGAAAACTTTTAATACATTTTTTATAGGATAAAGAACAGTTTGTTGAATATTTAAGCTTCATAGAGAAATATTTTCATTACTTGTGAATTCTAAATAAAATAATTGAAAATTTAAATTTAAAAAGATTTAAAATATAAGTGATTAAATTATATTTTAGAAATTTCAAATATATGCATATTGTCTACAATTTGAATCTTATTCAATTCATTTCTGGGCAAAGGGTTATTTTTTTAAATATAAATAAATATAATATAATTTTAAAATATAATTAAATTTGATATTGAAATGAAGAAATGTCCTTATTTTCTTTTATTTGGTTTAGTTTTCATTGATTGAACACTTATATGGCAAAACTTATGTATCTTTGTGTTGTCATAAAAGTGAAATTGAGAAAAAAGTCAACCAGTTGAATCCAAAGTGTTTACACGCACTGAAGGAATTACCATCTCTAAAAACGTATGTTCCATTTTTTATGTATATATTTTTAAATATTGAAAAAGTCTTTGTGACAACTTTTTAAAATTTATTTTGTTGATTATAAGTGTAAAATCCTTTTATGGTTAAAGTGTTCTTTTTCTCAATATTAAATAAGCATTATATGTGTAGGGAAAGAAAATATTTCAGTTTTTATGTTAATTTATATTTTATTTTTAATTGAATAAATATAGAAATATAAAGAATGAAATGTTTAATTTGATTACAAGTGATTAAAGGTACATTAGTATAGTTAAAATTCAAATAGAATCCGATGCAAATAACAAATATATATTATGTTATTGGCACAGATACATGTTTCTTTTTCCAATTTTGAAGGGCTTTTCTTATAAATGTTATTTTTAAAAATTCTGTTGTTACAATTTTAGGTATTTGGAAAACAACCCTCGATTTTTATCAACTATCGATGATCCAAAGATTTTTAAAGTAAGCCATTTATTATCATGCTTTGAAATTTATATTCATTAATTTTTATTTTGGTACATGCTAATTATTATTATTTTTTCAGTTAAAAAATAAGTATTTTTATAATTTTCTGACAAAGTGTGTATTATATATATATATATGTTTTATTTTGATTGATCAATATTTTATCAAAATAGCATGTTCTGATCCCTTTCAGGAATTGGTTGTTGGTTTTATGAAAAAGCTTTATGAAACTCAAAAAATTAATTTGTTGTTGCTGAAGATTCTTCACTGTTTAGTAAAGGATTTACCTAGACATCCTTTAGGTAAACAGGTAAATATTGTCTTCATAATGATTGTTTAAATAGCTAGCATTTACACATAAATAGATTTATTTAATTTGAAAAAATTACGAACAATTCAATTCATTAACATTGAAAAAATCTTCAAAATATCAGGTATTTACACTACCATAATAAATTTTATATTACCATAATAAGTCTCAGTATAAAAATAAGTTTTAAAAAAATGTTTATAATTCTTATAATCTAAATCCTAAAGATAAGGATAAAAATAAATCATAAAGATTGCTAGACAAGCAAATACATTTACTAACTTGATAATGGAGATAATGGTTAAAGTGTGAATGTTTGGTTAATGAGCATTGTCCATTATATTTTGATATTAAATATAGAGCATGGTATTCTTTATCCAAATTGTACATTAATCTATTATAAATATTTTTGAATGGAAACTTTTATGTTTTGCAAATGAAGCTGGAATAAGGAGTAAAATTTCTCATTACATTTATTTAAGTAGAATATAAGTACTTATTTTTCTTGAATTCTGCGAGGGATCATTCTTGACACCCATTTTGATTTAAATAACTATATTATTATTTTTTTTAACTAACCCAGAAAAATATTTAGGAAAATTTTGATATTAAATATGGAGCAGGCTTGGAGGTTTTTGAATATTCTGATTGTTTTATATAAGCATAAATAAATTGAAACATGACACTTTTTTTTAAATTGTTTTCATTCATTCATTGCAGAGCTTTGATGCTCTAAAAATATCCTTCAATATTTTACATCATATGTTTGTGGTAATGCACAATTTTAACCTGTTATTGGGGACTAGAATCAAACTGATTCTGCTTTGTTAATTGACTTCGATTATCTCTTGGGGTTTTTTTTTTCTCTCTCTCTTTTGTCTTTAAATACAATAATTTCTTCAGTACCTTCAAGTTGTACGTTTAGCAATGTGTTGTCAGAAGTCCAAGTTTGAACACATTCATATAACAAAGATCCCCTCCCCCCCTAAAAAAAACCATTTTCATTACCGTTTGTGGTGTTATTGATTTCATATCTCTGAAACTGATTGAAAAAATATATAATGTACCAATTAATATCTACATAACTTGCATTGTAATATGTGCTGCTTTATTTTATGCCAATCAATAATTCTTTTTTATTTGTTAAATTTAACATTTATTGATATTAGTGTCATCCCATACTATATAAACAAAGTAAATACTCATTAAAAGATTGTTAAGTTTTTCTTATAATATATCTCAGCATTTTTAATATTAATATTTTTGGTAATTATGTGATTTTCAGAATATATTGCATTTCCAGCGTAAATTCCTCTGTTGTTTTTAAGCGACAAAAAGAAAAATAACTATGGGGTCTGTTTGACTCCATGTCTCTGATCATGTTAGAAAATTCATGTCACCAGTTATGCGTTAAATATTTTACATATAACCTCACACCTATGGAATTTCTCTGGTCCAGAGTACTTGCTGTCCAAATTATTTTTTGACTGATTATTCACTGTATATTATAGTATACTAATTCGTTAAAAAAATTTAAGTATTAGCAAAACATATAAATAAATATAGTTTGCAGTACATAAAAAATACATCTGTTTAGAGTAAAGACTCATATTTTATTTTTATGTAAATCTAAAAGAATTCTAAGCTATATACATATATGCAAGTGATAGATATAGATATTCCATTGAGGCATAACTCAGATTTATGGGATAATTATCAAACTATAATCCTATTATAATAATATAACTATATAAACTATTATACTATATAAACTATATAAACTATACTATATAAACTATTATTATACTATATAAACTATAAAAACTATATCAATTTATATAAAATATAAATTGATACCAAGTTCAACAATTGGGGTATGCTATAAATTTACTTTTTATCTTTTTAAAATGTTAAAATAGTGAGTGTACCTACTATTATGCTACATTTTACATGAAACTGTTTTTAGGTTAGAGAAATTTATTCTGTATCATTAGAAAAGGAAATATCTCTTGATGAAGGCTACACTCAATCAATGAATTTAATCAGGTAAAGTATTTATTTTTAAATATATTATATAACAATTTTATATTAGAAATTATATGAACTGTTGGATTGATCTGTTGTGTTTTATAAATTTAGACTGCATTCTAAGGAAAATCTGATGGCAAAGTTAGAAACATGCCTTAATATTATTATTGAATCATATGAAGAAAATGGAATTAATTTGAAAGCAGTAAATAGCATAAAACACATAGTAGAAGACTGCATTGAAAGACTTTCAAAAATCTCATCAGGTATATGTCATTTTTTTAAAAATTAGATATAGATCTGATATTTACATACTTTTTTTTACATAATCCTTTTCATAAATTTTTCCTTTTCTTAATAGTTAAAAACATGGTTATTGTTTTTCAATTAATTTCTTTAAATCAAGATAGATTGTAATAAATTCTGTAAATTTAAAGCCAACCCAAGAAATTTTATTTTTCTAACTTACAAAGAAAAGAATCCAGCAGACATTACTTGTGGTAAATGCTTTAAAATTGCATCATCAAATATTTCTGCACTCTCGATTTTAAGAATAACTTGAAAATGCTAGTTTTTTAAAGTTTTTGTTCTTTGTAATTATCTTAAAGATCCCTCTTTCCCTTTTTGTTTAAATTTAAAAGGATACATTTCCTAGAATGTAAGGAATGCTCTCCCCTCTCCCTGTCATTCCTGGAAAAATTACATTTTAAATCAAAATTAATACAGCAAACGATAATATTCAAACTTTCACTCATTTTGTATGTATATATATAAAAAGAGAGCTTCCTAGTAATGTCACTCACACTCTTTTATTGTCTAGCCAATTTCTGTTTCAAGGGACCATGAGAGATAATTAGTTTTTATTATGTAGACTTGCATTTTATCCCAGAAGTCATTACAAATGTGCTCATGGATAGCTTTATTTCTTTATTCTGTTCAGCATTTTTTTTAAATTTGTATTTCTCAATGTATTTTCTTTTTTGTTTATAGGTCCCTGTTTGTTTTAAACCAAGTTTAATAATTAGCTTAAATTTGAGTGAATATCATGTAGTTAAGTAATTTCCAACTTCATATATGCTGAATAATAGCAAAATTTAATAAGCTGTGGTCTGCTAATTCATAACATTCTCTTTTTATTTGGAAGTTATTACTAACTTTCTTTCGGCATTTTTTTTTACGTAATTATTTATTTAGTACTCACATTTATTTTAGTTCTCAGTATTTATATTTGCCAAAATTCTTTATTTAATGATGTTCAACTTTTCTTATTGCGAGTCTGTTTTTTGTTTCTATTGGTTGATCACTATTTGTTTCAAATCAGTTTTAATGATTTTAATCTGAATTCTCATAAACATTATGGTTAGAGAAGATACCACTGTAAGAAAATAAAATCTTTAGTGTTACTATATATTTACATCTAAATGTTCTAAAAATAACTATATTTGTTTTTAATTTTAATCACTTTGCTCATGTTCATAAGAATTTCTACTGCAGTTTTCGTTAATTAATATTTGACAGTCATATCTTAGATATATTTAACAGAATAACAGTCCTTCCAGGTAGATATATCTTCTAGCAAATGTGTAAATATTTTTTACTTGTATCTCATTTATGATTAATGAGAGGAAGCTAGAATTTTTATTTATATTTAAAGCTTCCTTCCTTTTTCCTCCCATCTACATAACTGTTAAAAATAATAAAAAAAGAAAAGATATTGGATTATAAATTAATTGGTTCAACTTATTTTTAAAAATTCTGAAATATGGGCTTTGCAATTTTTTAACTAATATCATAAAATTATTTATGAACTACAGTCATATAAATGATTTTTCTTTACCTGTGAATCAAGATTGTAATTGAAGTTGCATAGAACAAAATTTATTATGTTCTAGAAAATATTATGCAACTTCTTATTCTAACAGATTTTATTATGTTAATAACCAAAAAATAATAATAATAAATAAATAAAAATTAGAAAATTGTTTCGATAAAATTTGTATAAAATTTCTCTTTTTAAAGTTTACTACTAGGTTCTGCTTGCTAATTTTTTTAAAATTATTATTAAAATAATTTTATTTCCCTTCACAAAACTTACTTGAGTTTATTAAAGCTTCTAGATCTCTGAATCATAATCTAAATGAAGTTTCACAGCCAAACTTAATTATGTCCTAGATAAATACTATGCAGCCTCTTATTCTAACATTTTGTTATATTAATAAGCAAAATAAATAAGAAAATCATCTTGATTAAATTTGTATAAAAGTTGCTCCTCTTTTTTAAAACACGTTTTTGAATTCTGCTTACCATTTATTATTATTATTTCCATAATTTCACTTACACAATATTTACAGATGATTTTGAGAAGAATTTGCCTGAGCCTCTCATATTTCAAAATGAGAAAATTACTAGTCGATTCCAATTACAGGAAGTAAGTTGTTTTTTTGGTTGCAACATGTAACTAACTTGATATAGTGCTTAGCCCTGAATGTATTGAAATTTTGAGTATTACTGTTGATTAATATAATTAAAAAATAATGTATTGATTGGTCGTAACATATTGTGTATTTGATAAATCAGCCATTCTAGAATAAGTTAGAAGTTATTTCTATCTGTCTTCATTTCACAAAATTTTGTTTCACTAAAGTATGCAGTATTGAAATTTTGGCTTTTGTTTTATTAAATTGAATTATAAATATGAAATTGATTTTTCTATTAATATGCAATTTGGGAAAACAAAGCTGTTTTAATTTTAGGATATAATATTTAATTAATGATTATTATTTTTATACTAAAAAATATTAATGCTTCTAATGTAATAGCATTATTTTCTGCATTTTAAGAATGAACTCTAAATATTTGTAGTTGATGCAAATGTATCAGTTAGTATAAATTTTTAGGACTTGTTTAAGTTGCTATTTTTTTATGTTTTTTCCTATTTTCAGAAAATCCAGATGAATCTAAAGCTGAAACGTTCAAATTTTGAAGTTGTTTTGAGTGGAATAGTGCAGAATCTCAACATGATTTTCAAGTAAAATTCATTGTTTGAATTAAATTAAGAAACAATTTACCTTCCAATTTATATTTTATATCTAAATTCTCTGAAAAAGTGGCTCATTTATACATTTTTTCTTTCTATCTTTCTTTGTGAATTCATGTTATGAGTTGTGTGGATTGTATTATGTGAATTTATGTTGCATATGAAAGAAAAGTCTCAAATTATTGGTTCTGATTTTTAAACCTATTTTACAATTGAATTTTTTTTTTTAAGTTGATTACATTGTGACATTACTATGGAATAGAAAGATTAGCTGCAAGTCATAAATATATTCAATAATTGTCTTTGTTATTTTGTATATGCTTTTCAATGAGTATTTAATTTCAACAATTAAAAAACAGATTTTTTTTAAAGGTCAGGAACATGTTAGATTGAATATTTTATGGGTTTACTCATTTAATTTGAAATTTGTTCCATTTGATCATCAAATTAATTGTATTAGAATACCTATGTGCTTACATTTATTTCAGAAATATCTTGCCTCCATGTCATTCTCCCTTATACGAGATATTTTATTTTGATGATGTATCTGCTGCAAAGAAGCATTTGATGGCTGTTCCTAGAGTTACTTCTTGCTGTACACTTAGTAATCCTCATTATTACCTTCAGGTTGGTGATTAATCATAATTTGAAATATATTATTTAATCTCTCACAGAATTAATATGAATCTTATTGTATTGCAAAATTTTTATTAGATGTGATGATATGGCTGAATTATTATTTATCCCAAAAGTAAAAAATTATTATTTTAATCACGACAATTAAAAAAAATCATATATTTGAATTCCAAATAATACCTTTCTTTTTACAATTAGAAAATGTTCTTTTAAGATGAAATACATTTTAAAAAAATTAGTTTGGCAAAATAACTGTTTTCAGAAGATTTGTAACTATAGAGAAATGCTAATTTTGTTTCTTTTTACATTGCAAATTGATTATATGTTTCATTAATTGGAAATTTAAAATGTATATTTTTGTTTAATTTTTCATTATTGAAGCATACTTTGTTATATGCTTATTTTCAATTGACAAATAAATGAAATTTTAATAATAGCAACCAGTAAAATCCTGTTTTTTGCTTCATATGTCATAAAAATATATTGAAAAACTAGAAAAATTTCAGCAAATTAAATGTGAATAAATAAAATCTAATGTTATTTACGAATAACTTGCCCTTTTCCTTAAAAGAAAATAAATTTCTAGTGGTATTTTAAATTAATTATGGAAATTTGCACATAAAATTTTAAAACATTTAAGTTGAAGTTATTTCAAAGTGAAAAATAATAAATATATATTATATGAAATTTACAGTGCTTTTGAGTTTGACTTTTTCTTCTGGAAAATCTTATTTTAACATAGTCGAATGGAAAGGCAGATGCCATAAAGAATGGAAATGTTTAATAATTCTGTGCGATGATAATCAAAAGTGGGATATAATGACCTTATTTTTAGGCATTTTCTTTTATGTTGTCATTTAAAAAAGTAAAAGTAATTATATAAATGAATGAATTCTTGATAGTTATTCAAATTCGTTTTTAAAGTTGTTTTGTTGATTAATTATAATTTAACATTGATAAACCATTTATTACATTTTTCATTATTTCCTTAGAATCAGCTATAGATTTCCAGATTATAGAAAAAATCATATATTGTCTAAAACTTTTAATATTGTTCACAAAAGAGAGAAAATGATCAGATAATGTTAAGAATTCAATTAACTTTTTAAATTTTTAAACTTTTTTGTTTTTATGTTTATTTTAATATTATTGATTAAATATATTTATAAGCTGAGTTAGCATAATTTTTTCATTTTAACAGTGTAAGTGCTGTGAAATAACTTCACCTGATGAAGTCCGACCAACAATGCCTGAAATAAGCACTCTTTATAAACTTCATTTGCAGTCAGGAAAGTTAATAAATTTATATGACTGGCTTGAAGTAAGTACATTTATTTTGTAAATTCTTTTTCCTTTGATGTAACTGTCAATTTTGATTGTTCTACATGCAACCTATTCTGAAATAGCTACTTAAATTGTATTATCTGTGGTAAATTTTAGAGCTTTATTTTTCAGCTTAATTTGGTATTTATAATTTGTTATGCAAAGTAAGATAGGCTTCAAGGACTCTATTGGTTTAAATAAAAAAATCCAATTTAATATTGTTATTGATTTCACTGCTGGGTATGCCTATATAATGGGTGTATGGTGTGCAAACACAATCTCCCAACCGTTATAGAAAACAACTATGACTTTTATTTGCACGAAGACAGGGCCACACAAAGACTACAAATATGTTCGACCAAGATCAACACACATCAGCTCACAATAATAACAGCAGCCTACAATTAGAAATCGACCACAGCACACAAAAGCAGTTGGACAGAATTCAGCAGGATCCTTGGAGTTTTGCTCTACAATCGCACCAGATGGTTGAAACAATCCTCTATGTCATCACTTTAGCTGACCAAATTGGCGACTCACTATCAAGACTGGCTACACACACAAGACTCAATGCTGCTCCCGCAATAGACAACAGGGCACACAGATGAGTTCAATGCTAGCTTGAGTTCCACACAAATGTTGCACTCTTCCACTGCTTCACTATCATCTCAAAGACTTGCTACAAATCTCTGACTCCAGCTATGATTAAATTCACTGCTTCTGGTTACCATTCCTTGTAGCGTTCTTGTAGGTTGCCGGAGTACCCGCCCGTGATGGGCTACCTCCGCTCATGGTGTTAAAATAAAGAAAGCTTTGCTTTTAAATAGCTTTCATAGACTGCTGAGCATCTTGGATGTGAGTTGCTCGAAAGAGTATCTGGAAATGAGGCCTTTTGGAATGAGAAGTACTAGGTCCGGGGTGGTGGAGTGGCGGCGACCAATGAGAGGCTCAGGATAAGTTGTTGTGTCATGGCGTCCAATCGGCAATAAGCTTAATTTACAGTTGGTAGCAAAGTCTACTCTAGCTAGAGTTCGGGTGGGGGTGAGAGAGCTCTGAACAGAAAGCTATCACATTGGCTGCATGATTAGAGATTGTTTTGCATTGCGAGTTTTAGAGTTGAGAATTCATATATTCAATTTAGACTCAGGTATGTGACAAACACGGGCATAATAGAGTAGGGAAGATATTTTAGAAACGAATTGATATACTAGGATTATAATAAAAGGACATTTCTGGGTCGTTTAATTTTAGGGTCTGGGAGATATTTATCTATTTGTTTAAGAGCTTCGTTATCGTGGGAATCAAGTTTTTTGTAAAAGTTAGTTGCAAGTTTTTTGACGACTTCTTTGAAGGAGGGGTAGTTAAGTGCTCTCCTTATGTCGGTGTTTGTCATATACCAGGTAGCATTAACTATGTTCCTAATTACTCTGTTGTATTGAACTTCTACTAACTTAATATTATATTTAGTGGCATGACCCCAAACAGGGCATGCGTAAGTAAGTACTGGACGCAAATAGGCAGTGAAAATAAGTAACTTGGCATCCCTATTCATTTTCGAATTCCGGGCAAGTAGGGGGGAAAATTTACGCGCGGCGCCACGGAATTCATTTCTAACATTTAAGAGGTGTGGTCTATACGTTAATTTACTATCAAGTGTTACACCTAGGTATTTGCTTTCCTGAGACCAGGAAATTTTATGAGCATTAATTTCTACTTCAGAGAACCTGTTAATTCTCGTTCCTTTGTGAAATAGAACGGCTTCCGTCTTTGTGGGGTTTATTTCGATCTTCCACATGTTGAGCCATTCACTAATTGCTTTTAGGTGTCTGGTTAAAGCTAGCTGTATGTAATTTGGGTTTTTATTTCTGACTACTGTCCTTTTATAATCCCTAGGAGGTGGGCTGAAAACCTTATGGGCCAATCAGGAGCATCTAATTTTCTGTTGAACGATCATTAAAATTCTTGAAGTTTCCAGCATTATGCATTTTATCGCCAAGCTCTGAGGTACTGACGCAGCTTCTAATCACAACCAATCAGCACCGATGATGCTGATACCCCATCACGATCATCAGCCAATGATTGTAATGATCTTCTCAGTGATTCAACTAATTGGGCTAGGAAGCAATTTTACAGTTTTGTAACAATATTATTGCTAATAAATACAGGAAGAACATAACCTATATTTTAGCTGAAACTTTTAAATAATTTATGAAAAAGTTATTCAAATAGAGTTAAACATAAGGCTTACTAAAATCTCATATGTCATTATGAAAATAATATTGATGAAATATGTATATTATACTAGTATTACATTTTTAAGGGAATATTAATACAAGTGATATTAGATATTAAATTGAAATCTTAAGTAATGGCCATAAATTAAAACAGCTTTAAATTTAATATCAGTTGGAAAATTAACACAAGTTTTTATGCATAACATTGGTAGCATGTATTGTTTTTCAATGTTCAGAATATAAAATATATTTGATACAGGTTCTAATTTTTTTTTAATTTATTTTGCCCATTTCTTTTTAACAAACCTCAAAGGAATTGCAAAGACAGATAAATATATTAGCTGGAATTCTGTGGTGTTTTTCTCTATACCATTTCTTATGTTTGTGATATTTTTTCCTCCCAAGGGCTTCAAAGGTATTGTATCTGCTGAAGAAAATCCAATGAGGAAATCTAGAAAGAAATCTACCACCAAAGATAGTGATCTAAAGTATCCTTTTTTGAAAAAATCAACTTTATCTCTTACTCTTTATTTGAGAAAAATAAAAATCCAAAATGAAATAAATTGGATTTAATATTTTTACAGTTCCTTTAGATATGCAGTAAAAATAGAAATACTTGTAATTGTCACACCAAAAAGTGCATGCAAGTATGGTAAGACCTGTTTATTTTCTTGTTCTTGTAATTTTAAATAAATCTGGGGCTTAACACTGTTACTTTGAAATATTTCTCATAAAATTTTGTATAATTTTTTCGATGAGATGAGCTCAGTACAGTTTTCCTAAAATGGTTAGTAATTTTGATGAGAGGGAAAAACTTTCTTTACTACAGATGCTCTATACTATGAATGCCGTCGATGGCATGTGACACAATATATTGAGCGCATACATCATCGATCAAAACAGTTCGCATATTATAGTTTGCAAAACCTCTTGCATCCGACTTCATTTGATAAACTGAATTTGTCTGAATTTGATTTTTAAAAATCAAAATGCAACTATAACAAATGCAGTTTCTTGAAATGCAACAGATTGATTTCCAGTCTAGCTCAATATGGATTCAAAAATTTATTGAAAGAAGGAAAAAGTTGGAATTGATTAAAACAGAAAGTTTAACTAGTATTGTAAAAATGTTAGTAACGAAATTTTGATAATATTGAATTCGATTCAAACATTCAACTGTTTGATGAAATCGGCTCATGCTTTTTAAGCATATTTTCATTTATGAGTGTCAGTCATTTTTAAAGATGAATAACATTATATACTCACTTAGAAACTGCTTGGCAGATGACTCCAATTCATCATGCATTCTAAACATCTTATAGTTCTAATATGATAGTTGTAACCTAATCTGTAACAACAGAAGTCTCTCTAATGTTACTTTAGTTTAAATTACTCATATAATTAAAACATTTACTGCTATACAGTGCAAAATGTATTTTTACATAGTAAATAAAAAATTTTGAGCTAGTATTTGGTTTTATTATCTTCCCAATAATCACAGACCAACATTATTCGATGGGACGTCTATACCTCATCTGACTTTAGAAAAAAATGGCATAAAGGTTACATAAAAGTTTGCCACCCTCGCACTATAGTATTGGGTAACCCCACCATCTCTCTTAATGTTAAAATAGAACAAGTACTCCGTATCCCCCCTATGAGAATAGATTCTTAAAATTCTGACTGACACATATCATAATATTTAGTTGCTGTAGTTGTGAATTTGAAAGCAGGCATACTTTCGTAATTGTTCATTACCTCTGGATCTTTGAATTTTGGATAAAAATGAAAACAAATTTCTTTATTAGAAAAAGCAGATTTCATTAAAGAAAAAAACTTACAATGTTAGTAATGCAGATTTTTCATAACTAATTTGAATTCCATATTCAACTTTGCAAGCGATTGTAAATCAATTAAACTTATGGATGATAAAATTTAGAAAAGGTCATCCCCTGTCCAAAACAGGTGGGAAACGTAGAAACTGTTACCATTTTGGATGTTGGGACATTTCTTATTTATTGAAGTTTGTGCAGCAAGCATTCCTTATAAAATGTTCCATTTTGAAAGAAAACAATGGAAATTGCTTCTGAATTCGAAGATTCTCAGCATCAGAAATTTTGGATAGATCATTTTTAGAAGATGTTTAAGTTTTTGTCCTGTGATTTTATTTGTGGGAGGTCTGTTTCTGTCGATGCTAAGGCTGTCCGTGTCTGAGGTAGGGGGGGGGGGAGGTTAACGGTTATAAAAAACACCATTATTCTTATAGTTAAGAGTTAGCAAAGAATAAATCATTGAACTAGATAGATGACCCAAACATCAGCTATGAGTTGCGGCAATGAACGCTTTAACCCTTAAAGATGCAATTTCCTTATATTTAATCATGGAAGCATTGGACTTTGTAGTCCTGTATATTTTTTCCCCAATAGAAACTTCACTTTTACCTTAGTAAATGTTAGTTGAAGAACTATTACAAAAGAAAGATTTTCACATCATATCAAATTTAAATTTCTACATTTAAAGATATTTAAAACATGATATTTCTAAAATAAGTAAGAATTATTGCACTTTAAAAATTGAAAGTTACAAGTTAAAACGAAATTATTATTTATGGATAATTTGCATATAAATTTCTTAATGCAAATGAAATTTCGTTGTGACCTTCTAGACAATCCAATATTTAAATTCAAATGCTCACATCAATCTTCAGATGTCTGAACATCTGCTTTCTGAGATAGAATTTCCCTAAATTCTTGTGGTCAGTTTCCATATGACCTTCAATGCAACTGCTGCAAAAGTTAGCTTTTCCACTGAAAAATCAATTTTTTATAATGTAATTTTGAAGTCATCGTATTCTTCCTGCTCATTCTCTACCCTCTATTTATAGATATAAAATCAGTTTCGCATTGTAAATCAGAATTTTTTTTTTTATCGGAGAATTTTTCTTAGTTTATTTAGTTTCGATTTTATAAAAATCCATTATGTGTTGAAAAACAGAAATTTTTTCTAACTGTTGTAATTTTTTAGTGTAAAATTTTGACTTTTATGATCGGTTTTTGCCATTTATATATATGCTATTTATAATTATTATTTGTAGGTATAAATCTATAGAGATGTGTTTATATGTATATATACATATCCTTATTTTTTCTTTTTTTTTTTTCGACAACTTATAAATGCTTTTTTTTTATTCTCTTTGTTCAATTATGTGTAATGGTATTAGAAAAATGGAAAAAATCATATTCTTTTTTATAAATATCATTTGATCTTAACTTCTGGCAGTGTGCGATTTTTACTTACCGTGTCTGAACTACAGATGCTTGGATTTATAAAGCCTACAAAAAGGAAAACCGATCATGTTGCAAGAACTACTTTTGGATGTTTTTGATGACGCACTCTACTTCTGTGATAAGCAGTTTTAATGTGTAGTAATATTATTTTGATCTGTATATTTTTTAAATAAATATATATTTTTAAAGTTTGTGTTTCTTTATTTTATTTTATTAATATTTTTATTTTAGCTCTTAATAATAATTAAGAGCAAACATTTTTTTTCCTCTTAAATATTCCACTGATGATCAATTTTTTGTTGGTTCTCTTGCAATAATAAATACAGCGTAATTCTTTTTCAAATCACTTGCGATTCATTGTATCTTTGAGATAACTGATCCATGGGTGAAAATCTTTAATTTTTCCTTCTTTAAAAATTTAAATGTCAAAAATGTTTGATCAGTTTACCTTAGGCACTTTACTGGCGGCGGTGATCTGGTGGTTAGGTCTCGGCTTCGGAACCGGAGGTTCGAGGCCCGATTCCACCGAAGAACCGTCATGTGAGCGGGTCTGGGGCACGTTAAATCTGTCCGGGTCAAACGTCCTCCAGCTGTTGGGGTGTGGAAGTTTGGAGAGGGGAGTGCCAGCTATGGTGTCGTCCTCTTCATCTGACCGCTGTTCAAAATCGCGAGGTCTGTCCCAAAATAGCCCTAGTGTTGCTTCAAAATGGGACGTTAATATAACTAAACTAAATGTAGGCTCTTTACCAAAGTTCCACAGAAGAATAGAGAATTGTTGAAGTTTGTAAAATAAACTCTAGTATGTTTTTTGTGAACAATTTTTTAACCATTCATTAAGAAATTTTCTGACTTCTAAATATTAGTGACGAAACGCAAACTAATCATTACCTGTGATTATGGATGGAGCAAATTTTACATTTCCTGATTGGTCTACCCATTGACGAAACTTCACAACAATTTCAATACGCAATTGCTAGAACTGTGGAAGTAAAGGGTTTTCAAAAAACTTTGTCATCTCCCCTTTCATAACTTGAAAATTATTTAGCTGCAATCAATAATTGTAGCATTTTAAAATCTGCTGTGGGTTTTATATATCATGTATAGAATTCATACACCTTGCCAACTTTTACACAAATGGGATGCAAAACTTAATGCTTGAAGGGCGAGGAGAGTGCATCACCAGCATGCTGATAATATGCCATTGACCAATCCATTAAATGAAATATATATTTTTTTCCATTGAAATAAAGTAAAAGAAAATAGAAGATTCTTAAAACCTGATTCTCTTTATTATTATCTATGAGATCACCTTTGTTGGCGCATGCTCGGATCAGCATCGATTTGCAATTTACATGATAAAAAGTTTTTATAAGAATATCAAAGAAACCCTAAAAGACATTCCCACAGAACGGCAAATCACGTTGCAAAAGCTCAAGGTCCTTTTACTTGGCAACCATTAGGAGAGTTTTGCCGGGATCCTATATTTAGGAAACTAATCGGATATGGAAATCCTGTCTGAAGAGAATTGTTAAAACTGAGTCCGCTCATTTAATACGAAGTTCGTCTCTGCTCAGGTTACAAGGGCTTTACGTTCAATCATTGACCATTTGGAGAAAGGAATTCATGCAGTTTAGTTTTTAATGTTAAACATATATTGATTGAACGCTCAAATTTTAAAAACCAGCGCATCCGTATTTTAATTAATTAATTATTATCGTTGACTTACTGGATGAACATCCCTATGACATTGTTTAATTTTTTAAAAACTACAGTTTTTTTATTTGGGTATATCTAGTTTTTAATACAATATTTTGTCGTCTAATATTTTTTTTTTCTATTGCGCGGAACTTGGATTTTCACCTTAATTCTTTCTTTAATATGATTTGGTACAATTATTTTTAGCACTATTCTTACAGTGCCAGATATTGTAACCATACACCTGGCGAGTTTAACCAAAAATTGTATCTAGCGCCAATAAAGTCTGCCAGACAACGTGTTTGATGATTGACCGTTAGATGAGCCCTTACAGGCCTTTGTTTACCCTCCCCCCTTCCGTCACAAAGAAAGACTTCAAAAATTAAGTTCAGCAAACCCTTTCAATTTTCAAGATTTGATCCAATCAGCACGATCTAACATTTTGTACCGAAAAATCGCCATGTCTCCTCATCAGCAAACTAACTGGAGATCTAACAATAAAATGGGGGAAAAATAATAATTAAAAAAATCTTTTAAATGTCGAGACATCACAATTGAAAAACTAAATTGAGTCACGCATCACCTGGCACCGAATAATATAGCAGTTTTTGACATTTAAGATAGCACATTCACTTGCGGATTAGATAAAGATTTCAGGCATTATACTTAACCTCGCTGTAATCGAAAAATAGTTCTTCAGGACAGCAGCCTGGGCACATTCTGATACCGAGGCTAAAAAATTCAATCCAGAAGAAATTTCTATCGAAACCTGTGGTGCTCGATAATCGCAGATTCTTTATAGTAGCTCTTCAAGTTATTGAAAATCTTCGTATCGAAATACAGCAAGAGACTCCTTTGTTTGAGTAGGTACACATGAAAAGCCTAGTAGATTCTTGGCACACATTTCAACTCCAAAGATATTAAATAATACAATAGATTCAACAATATCTGCTCAGTTGAATTGTATCTGGAGAGAAGAATCACGATTTTGAATCGTCTACTGATATAACCAACTTTACGGAGTATTCTAAAATAAAAATAATATCAAATGCAATGCCTTTTGTATTCTTTAAAACATGCAGATTAATTCACACTGGAACTCGGTTTTACTGGCAGAGCTTCTAGCACTGCATCATGAGTAGAACGGGCAAACCACCTGACAAATCCAGGCACTGTTTGGAGATATAATCGCTTAGACGCCCTGAAATTCTACTAGACCTTTAACAAAATAGTAAATTTTTATTCGAAAGGTATAAAAATATTGTCCTTGAAGGAATAAAAGCACACATTGATCATCAAGATGATGAAGAGTGACAAGGCTCGCTAGAGCTTCTGACAGGTTAGTTAAACAGTCTACAAGAGAAGCGGAATCTACCATCTTAAGGCCTTATCACACGGTGAAATTTCGTGAGCACTTTTCCGTTTTTACCCTCAAAAACAGGTCAAGCAAATTCATAATCGACAACTTTTTCTAACCAGCAAGAAAATGCCTTCGGAAATATTGTCCGCAAACGTAATTCAACCAATCATGTAAAACTTTAAAATGACGTCACTTTCGTTGCCGTTTGCTGACGGAAAGTGCCGACGATATTTTGCCCTGTGATAAGGCCTTTAGTCTTACACCGTTAGCTTAAAAGAGGCCTCATAGAAGTTTTTTTAATTAGTGATAGATGGAATAGAATAAAGATGTGATATAATTTAAACTCCATAACTTCTGGGAAATTTGTCTTACACGCCAACACGATGGCAGGCATACCAAACTGGATCTTTCTAACATATTTCAAGAAGTTAACCTGAGCGCTGTTGGCACGTGGGGGTTTAGTGGAACTGGTGAACATCTGTATTATGTTACCGTCCGCCTTTTTCATCTGAAAAGACCAACACCGAACTTAAAACTACCTAATGATAGATAGCTTTTATTACCAACCTCCCTAAGATGAATATCCTATTACTCATGAAGTTAATTTGCGAACTTGAAAAGCTTTTCCACTACAGCCTCAACTTATGATATCACTTTTTACAACTGAAGAATACCTTCATCAAGTGTATATCTTAAAAGACGAGGTCTGATTACTTCACTTGAAACTGAAGGACTGTTTCTTATTGTATACTGGTCTCTTTAATGTATATATCTTTAAGTTTAGATTTTTCTTGCTCTGTCCCGGACATTTGGCACCTGCGTATGGACTTTGCCTCGAATTTTTCGGATCCAAACTTACACGATGTTTTCATAACGTTATTATTCATTTATTGTTTAATTTGTAAACGGGCTTTTTTTACGGTCATTTTGTTTTTTTCATTGCTTTCGCCGATTTTTGAATTCTAGTTTTATAACTATTTTGGTTTGGTATTTATGCTCATTCTGTACACTGAATTTACCCTTAGTAATTATTTGTACTTAATTATGCTTTTTTTTTCTTTGAAAACTCTCAATTCGATCTTCTTTCCGTTATTGCCTTCGATTATATATCTTATAATTTCCACTTCCTCAAAAAGGCATAATTGTCGATCTATCAACTTATATATATTTTAAATGATTCTCTTTTTTACCATTTACAGCATTTACAGTTTTATTGACAGGGAATCTTCATGATTTTAGGTGCAAATGATATAAGAAAAAGTCGCATGGATTAAGATCTAGTAAATATGGAGACTGGTCAATAGGTCCCCTGTTTCTTGAGTATGTAACATCGAAGTGATTAAGCATCTCACAGGAAAAATGTATAAAGGAACCATGGCGTGTTGCACTGTGGCCTTCATACTTTACAACATTTCCGTAAAGATATGTTGCAGAAAAACAAGATATGCTGCTCCGTTTAAATGTTCGGGAGTTAATACGTACCCAAAAAATAATCACCAAGAACTCCTTCACATAATTCAACACTAAAGTTTTGTTGAGATTTCTACGCTACACTGGCATGGAAATTATCCATCGTCAACAAGGTACATTTTTTTTTTGTTAAGAACTCAAAGAATGCATGAGTTTTTCACGATTTTCACTCTCAGTATTGTTTATGACATCATGTTCTATTACAACTTTTGCTAATCTTGATGAATGCTGCCAACCCTGTATCGGTCCATTAACAGAACACCCTGTGTGGTATATATTTATATCTTGAATCTTGTGAAGATTTAAATGTTAATGATTTATCTTTTTAGCTGGATTATAAAAGTGAAATAAAATACTATTAAGGTAAATTATTGGATTATCAAACTCTTTTCTTTACTTCTAATGCCCACTTATGCCTGTAGCTATACATTAAAATAAGGAGTGGAGCTATCCATAATAGGATCTGCAAATTAATTACTGTTCTTAAGGAACAGTTGTCTATTTGTAAATATATGAACTGTCGAAAACTGTGGGCATTTCATATCCTCAACATGCCTTTTGCGACAGAAACATTGAATAATAAAATTATATTTTTCTTTGTTTAATAAACCTGTTATCAACACTTAATGCATTTTTGTGCATGGGCAGTGCGTAATATAAAGTTCTTTTCCAATAAACTGGTTAATTTAACGTAATTTCATTATTTTTTTATTTTAACACCGGGCTAATTATTTATTTCATTTTTTAAAAAAAGTTTTAGTAACTTCGGAAAGTACTTATATTTTTATTTATTCATTATGACTCGTGGCTGGGGGTTATCTACAATTGTACGCCCTATTATTTAACTAGATCTTCAATGTTTGTAAATAATTTATCCTAATTTTCTATAATTTGTAATAACTAATTAATATTTAATAATAATTAAATGAAAGTAATGAAACAGATTGTTACTTGAAAAAGTGTTACTATTATCTTAATATTTTATAATTCATAGAATTTGTATTTTTTACAAATTTTATTTGCTGGGCAACTTCTCGTACCTTTGGCATGGAGATGAGAAGATTTCGGCATAGTGGTTGGTTCTCGCCACCCTGGTGAGAAATGGTGTGACATCAACTACCCTCTCCCGATGATGGAATGTACTTCCAATGAAAGAGGTTGTAAAGTGGCCGGTGACGGCCCTCAGGACACAATTTCAGATTCTGCCAATGCTATAACGGCTGTTTGGTCATTCAGATTTTTCAGTATGCCTCAGAGCGGGTCGGAGTATTCAAGCTGTGACTACTCGGTAACTATTCTAATAACATTTTTTTAATTGTCCTTTCTCTGCCCTCCTTTCTAAATCCAATAGTCCTGCACAACTACTTAGTCTAAAACTCGTCACTGAGTTATACCTTTGAATACTGAAGTTCGCATCACTTCAGCCAGCTGTTTATTAGATATTCCTCTAAGCTGGAACTTCTTTCATAGTTGATCTCCATCATGAAATCCACATAGAAAAATACGAGATTGCTTCGAAGCACCCATCTCCATTTTTTAATAGTTATAAGCAAAGTTTTCATTAAAAGTTTTAGAAATGATTTAAAAAGATTTTTAGATAATTTTGTGAATAATCTAATGATGTTTTTTGAATGAAAATGCTGTTCGAATACAATGCTAATCATTATCTATATGAATAAAAATGAATGTTTGTTTGTACGTCTCTTATACCTTCCTAAAACGTTCACCCGATTGCGATGATACTCTTTCAGCTTAATGTTTACATCTACGGGAGGGTTATAAGGATAGCACAATTATCTCAAATTTTAAAAAACAAATTTTGAATCTCATCCGTATCTATTTACCAAGAATTCATCTCTAAATAACACGCCGCGGAGACAATAGACTATATAGAAACAGCTATATATAGATATTTAGATAATAATAAAATATAGATATTTTATAGCTATAGTATGCAAATGTCATGCAAGGCATTCTCAGAGTTAACAACTTTATTAGAGACTAGCCGCCTTTGGCGACCAGCTGGTTCGCCATGAGTAATGGGTTCTAAAATTTTCAATTAAATCACATATTCATTAGCCTTGAAGTAACTCTGGGCATTGATTGACCTGAAATTAATATTTTCTTTAAGATGATGGAAGTTCTAAAAGAACGCGTTTTCCTAATAATATTCTTTCATTTTATAAATCAGTCAGTTTTAATGATTGATTTCGAAGACTGATTGATGTAGCAACTATTATTTAAAATGTTAATAAAAATATTTTGTAAAATATGGCTCACAGAGCAAAGTATGAAGAAATCTCAAACTCATTATTCATAAATGCATTGTTTGACTCAAACTACATAAAATGTAATTATTTACTTCATTTAGATCAAATTAATAGTATTAAACAATATATATGCCTATTAATAATATTTTACAAATTGGCCATTGGAAAGTAATTTAAATGCATATCCTGTATAAATAAAGTTAATTTATTCAATTAATGATTTAAATATTGCATATAATCCTTGCATTTTTTAAAGAAAATATCACATTTTATATTTATTTTATTTTATCCAGTCACGTGCTAAAAGTTGCATCTCTTCAGATTTAATTTGCGATGGTAGTTATTTTTTTTAAATTTGAACTTCCTTGAAAATGATGGCAACATGGTGATAAAACCTAATTTTTTCCCTTTGACGTGCTCTTGCAGATTTTATAGAAACCTTAGCTTTGCCTTTATTTTTTTAGAAACTATCACATTTTATAATGAAAAAAAATATTGAATTAATGATACAGATATTGCAAACGATAATAGAAATATGCCATTAAGTCGGGATTCCAATGCATATCCTGTCTAAATTCGATCAGGTTTACCGTAAAGAAGATTTATTGAATTAATGATATAGATATTGCAAACGATCTTAGAATCCTTTGCTTTGCATTAATTTTTTTAGAAAATATCACATTTTATATTTCTTTTATTTTATCCATTCACGTGTTAAAAGGTGCATTTATTTAGATTTATTTTGCGATGATAGTTTTTTTTAATTCGAAATTCCGGCATTCTTTTATTTTATCCAATCACGTAATATAAACATGGTTAAAATGTTTCTTTGAAAATTCGTTAAAAATAGAAGCTTACGTTTTAAATTTAAAAAACTTATACCGTTAGAAAGCTTATTTTTTAATCTTTAAATTGATATAAAAATCATGTTTGTACAATAATATTTTCGGAAGTTATAGCGGAAAAACGTCGAAATTTCGCTTAACTTTTAATTAATTCTAATTCTAATAAAAATTCGAAAAAAGGGCTCCGAGGTGCACATTCTCGACCTCCAAGGTATACATACACCAAATTTGATAGCTGTAGGTCCAACGGTCTGGCTTGTAGAGCGCCAACACACACACAAACACATTGAGCTTTATTATAAGTATAGATTATGCGAGAATGTTTTGGAGAGACCAACACTGAGGGTTTTATATTTTAATTAAAATTTAGCGTTTTTCGCCGTAACCACCAAAATTATTGCAGTATAAATAATTTTGTACCATCTTAATTTTCAAAAATAACTAATTTTCAAAATGCGAATTCATATGCGAAACTAAAAATATTAACGATTTAATAGTATAAATATGTTTTCTATGTTTAACCAATTTTAAAAGAAAATATTTTAATTACCTTTTCTAAAATTAAAATTGAGAATACTGAATGAATATTAAACGAGTCACGAGATACAATAAATAGTTTCTTTCGTTACCGTTCTGAACGAACACCAAGTTTTATTATTCTAAAAGAATACACAAATCTAATATTTAAAAATGAATATTTGTTTGTTCGTATTTTACATACTGTCGTACCGTTCATCTTACTTCTGTAAAACATTGCCAAATTATTGACTGATTGCACTTAATATTATTTTTTTCGGCGGCAGCAACGCCCCGGTTAGCAGCTAGTAATTAATATATAAATGTTATCGTATTTCAAAAATTGATCAGTATATAAATTCTATGAAAAACTGATGATTAAATGAAACTATGTAATCGTAGTTCAAAAATTGATCATTATATGAAATCAAGGAAAAATTGATCATTATATGAAACGATGTAACTGTATTTCAGAAATTGATTATCATATGAATTCAAAGAAAAACGGATCATTATATGAAACTATGTAATCACACTTTAAAAATTGATCATCATATAAATTCAATGAAAAGCTGATCATTATATGAAACTATGTAACTGTATTTCAAAAAGTTTCCTGATTTCAGCTTTTGCACTCCCATTTATAAAGCCTTAAAGTAAACTGAGTGGCACACAGTTTTGATACTTGTCATGGACACTATATTATGCCAGTAAGCTTCTCCTGTTGTATTCTGAAATCGCAAATTCGTTACTAAAAGTGATGATTGTTTTCACATCGATGTGTATTCATGGGGCTTTAACAGAAGACAGCGCCATCTACAAAAAGGGTGAGTATTTTTTGATTTTTCAGAAGCTATGACTTGTCTGTTTCTGTAATGATTTAGAGCTTTCTGGGGGTGGTGGGATATCGTCTAGTGTAATTTTTTGCTTGTGAAAGGTAAATTCTGAGTTATGTGGTTTCGTATTTTTTAATGCAATTACTTTTATTTGCGCTATTATGTCATTCTACAAATTATTTTTTAACCTCTTCCAGTAAGATTTAAAAATGCAAAAATTATGGGTGAAATAGCTATTTAATTTTTATTTAAGAAAACTTAGTTTGTTTTGTAATTCTAACTAATTTGTAATTATTAATTAAAATTATATTATTGGTATGGATGTAATTGTAATTTGTAAGTGGACATTCAACATTTCTTCAAAAATCTCTCGTGATTTCGAATTAGCTCCCAGTTTTCGCGTTTACTCTAGGCACTCTGGTATTTTTTTTTTTTTTTCAACAATAATTTTAGGCACATAATGGGTCTACGACTCCAGAGTATTCACAGAATTCACTTATTAGTCACTATGCGCGTTTTCATCTTCTTTGTAAGATTTCACTATCACTAATTTCAATATCAGTATCAGTTAAATGTATACTTATTTTCTGAATCACTTTGAACTTCTTGATCTACATTACTCTTATACATTAAGGTGTTTATTTCACTGCATGTTTAGCATTTAGTAAATCAGATGTTCAGGCTAAATGTTTATTAGAATGAATGAACGAATATATTAGAATGACTACTAATAGTTTGGCCGTAACTTGTACCAAGACAATCAAATGATCTATGATAGTGATCTATGATATCTACATAAGTAATAAAAGTGGATCCGCATTCAACACACTAGAAATTTTAAATTATATTAATTATTATATTCAACAGTAACTTTAGTCGCATGACGAGTATAGCTCGTCATTGTACATGAAAAATCAATGACGAGTTATACTCATCATTTTACAGGAAGGGGTTAAACGTATTCATATAGCGTAATTAATGTTTATTTCATGCCATGCAAGCTAATTTCCTAAGATAAAGGAAGGCGTAACTTATTGATATACTGTCTATGTTTACAAATCCTAAATAAAATTATTGGAAATGAAAAAAATTAATTAACCTCTTTCACGATAAGCTATTCTTCCAGCACCTAAATATTTATAAGCAATGGATAAACGAAAGAGCCAATATCGGTGGCAATTGAGGGGTTTCACCGGAGCACCCGCCTTGTGAAGCAAGGCTATCTCCATGGTCCTGGTGCATTCAGTCCTGGCTTTGACGATGCCCTGAAGTGCTGTGGCAACTGACGATGCTATCTACTGTCTGTCCATCACAAGAACTCTGCTAGACGATCGTCTACGTTTATGGCGGGCGTTATAGAAACCGGCTTTGTTAGGCAAGATCCATTTTGAATGGGTGGAATCGGACGGAAGTCTTGGGGGGTATTCTTGTTCTTGGCGTCAATTGTAGCGATAAGAAAAACTTCTTTGCTCGTTCGTCTTCTCGCTTTAGTCGCAGTTGCACTATCTTTATATTCGCTTAGCTTACTTCCTTTATGCTTTATTAATCTTTTCTTTGGTTAATATTTAACTGCATATAATTATTTTTTTGTCTCTTAATAACATGTAAATTTAAATTAAATGAAATAATTACGATTAATTTTTTTTTTATCTTGCATGATTTTACTTAATTTTTTCTTCTTGCGCAGTCGTTAGGCATGCAAATAATTATTCAATTTTTCAATTTGATTGGCTTTTCTCTCTGTAAATTTACAACAGAAATATCAGATATTTTCAATACTCCGAGTACGCAAATAAATTTCACCTTTGTGATTTTTTTTTTTTTGAATTTGTCTTCAACAATTAAATGCAATAATACATAATATCGCCAGTTGGGCGCTAAACGTGCCAGCTTGAGAAACTTGAATGAATTTCTACCTCAGCGAAATGAACTCTTCCTACAGTAACCTGTTTCTATGACGCCCGCTGTAAACATAGACGATCGTCTAGCAGAGTTCTTGTGATGGACAGACAGTATTGATGTCTCTTGTCCGGATCCAGTGGCCTGGGTATGGGAGCGGGAGAGTGTGTAGTCAGCCAGTGGCAATTCGCCCTTCTATCGGGGATGGTGAGGGGGTGAAGCCAGTTGATGCTGCTGCGAAGAGCCCGAAAGAGAGTAGTATGTTTACCTTTTTTAGGCTAGGCTATTGTCTATTATGGACGAATTAGGTTTCTTAATATAGGTTGGGGGGCAAGACAGGAGAATTCTGAGTAGCTATTGTCTATGTTTTCTTTAGAAGAAGTATATTTCATGGTCTTTTTATTTTGATATTGCGGGTATATTTGCTGATTCAGGCTTTTGCTTCGTTATCATTATTGACCATATTATTAAAAAAATTGATTGAAAGATTTTTAATTGTTTCTGTGAAGGTATTATATTTGATTGCATTGCAGTCAGTAGTCCTCATGGATCACCTGGCTTTACAAATTGATCTTAAAATTTTATTGTGAAGTTGTTGTTGGATTAACAGATTTGTTTTTAAAGCATAATCAAGATAGGGCATGCATATATTAGTACTGGACGCAAATAGGCTGTAAAAATAAGCATTTTCATATTCCTATGCATTTTTGAGTTCCGGTCAATTAGGGAGGGGATTTAAGTGACTGGGGTCGGAACTTGTCCCTAATGTAATGAAAGTGTTTTTTTTTCCAGTTTCATTTAGGGTCTGTAATTACTCCCAGATATTTGGCTTCCTGAGACCACGGAATAGGGTTCTTTTGAGGGGATAATTTTGGGATGTCGGATTGTTTATGGAAACTGTGAAACATAACTGCTTCAGTTATGGAGGTATTGATTTCTATTTTCCATTTCTGAAACCAATCCTCCAGTTTGTGTAGGTGTCTATTGGGTGCGATATGAATATATATGGGAATTTTATTTCTAGTCAGTATCGCTGTGTCATCTGCGTACAGGCATAACATACAGCAAAAGCTCTTTATTCGCGGGGTATATGTTCCATAAATATGCCACGAGTACAGAAACCGTGAATACGAATGGCCATTTATATGGGATTATAGGGGATACGTTCTTAGGTGACAAAATAATATATTATATACAAGGTGGCCAGAAATAAAACACCCCTACTCTGACCTCCATGGATATCGAACTACTCAGTGTAAAGGCTCAAAATTTTGTACACATACTATTCAAAATATGGGGAAACGGATTTCACGAAAAAAAAATTAGTTCCTGAAATCACCGATAGGTGGCGCTGCACAACTGGAACTATGATCAAAAGACACAAATAATAATAAAAATTAAAATGTTTATGCGGAATGGAATGCTTCCATGCTTCCTTTTTAATTTTTCTGCCCCTTATGGAAAATAAAAATAGTAAAGAAGCTAGAACTCCCGTTGTAACTGCAATTTCATACTGTAACCAGAAAAATTTGCATAAAGCATGGTTAGAAGCCATGTTCTGGGTATAAAAGAAGTTAAAAGGTGGGGAATGTCATTCTTATTAGTGATGGCTGTCACGCTGCCAGAACGCGCTTTGCTTGTGAAGTTGTTTTACGAGAATAAAGGAAATGCTCCAGCAGCACTTCGAGAGTTTCGCCGACTTAAGGATTTGCGTAAGGGACCATTGCTTCCACAAGCTCTCAGGAGAATGATCGCTCGATTCGAGGAAACTGGACATCTTGGAGTTCAGCCTGGTCGAGGACGCAAACCGGTTCGTTCAGATGTCGTTGAAGATGTTGCCACCGGTATTGTTGAACAGTCAATGGATAATGTTTTAGGCTGCAGTAGTGCACGTGCAGTGTCACGACACTTGGGTGTTCCCTATAGTACAGTGTGGAACGTACTCAGAAAAATGGTGCATTGTTTCCCGTACAAAATCCGCCCTAATCAACAATTGCTGGCCACAGACAGGGAGATGCGACTGACCTTTGCATTGACATTTCTTGCTAGAGTTGAAGTGGATGCATCGTGGCCGTGGCAGATTCTGTGGAGCGATGAGGCCCATTTCCACCTCAGTGGAACAGTGAACACCCATAACTGTCGCATATGGGACACGACAAACCCCCGTACCTTCCAAGAGATTCCACTCCACTCACCGAAAGTTACAGTCTGGTGTGGATTCACAGCCACATTCATCCTTGGACCGTTCTTTTTCGAAGAGGTTACTTCCAATGGCCTTGAGACATGTACCGTGACGGCCAACAGGTACAAAAGGATGCTCGAAACATTTGTTGTACCCCATTTGCAGCAGCGCCAATGCCTTGACACCATTACTTTTATGCAAGATGGAGCACCTCCACACATTGGACTCCCTGTGCAACAGTTTCTTCGCCAACATTTCACCACTGACAGAATAATCAGTCGCGCGTTTCCGACAACTTGGCCATCTCGTTCACCGGATCTTAATCCGTGTGATTTTTGGCTTTGGGGACACTTAAAAAACCTTGTTTATCGAGAACGTCTGATAACCTTGGCAGATTTGAAAGAGAGTATCAGTCTGCATGTGAGAAGCATCTCAGATGACCAGTTACGATCCGCAGTTGAACAAGCTGTCCACAGACTTCACATTTTACATCTTCAGGAAGGGAACCATATTGAGCAGCATTCCCTGCATCGATAACGTCCTTGTTTCATGTATGCTTGGTACTTTCAAATAAAATGTGTTTAAAACGTGTTTTTGTGTCTTTTCAGCATACGTCCAGTGGTACAGCGCCACCTATCGGTGATTTCTGGAACTAAATTTTTTTTTCGTGAAATCCGTTTCCCCATTTTTTGAATAGTATGTCCACAAATTTTCAAGCCTTTACACTGAGTAGTTCGATATCCAGGGAGGTCAGAGTAGGGGTGTTTTATTTCTGGCCACCCGGTATATCAATTTAATTGAAGTTTTTGAAGATTTCTATTAATTATCTTAAGGCTTAGGCAATGGTTTGAAGAATTTTGTAATGTTATCTTGCTTAGCAGTTTTTAAAAGCTCCTTCCATTCAGACTGATATGCAGCAGTTACATTAGCGATTTGCCTCTTAAAAATAAGACTTCGTTCCATAGACGTCTATAAAGAAATCGCAAAGCTCATTTGCCATTCTCAAACCTTCACTAAGATTTTTCAAATTAAATGCCACGTTGTTTCCAGTGCTTGTTGAAGCCTCTTCTTCAATGGACTATGAATTTAACATTTCCTCCAAGTCGGTTTCAGTCGTCGTCAAGCAATACCTGAATGTCACTTGATTCTATCTGTTCGAACCTATCTCGTTCTATTCCATTCGCGATTTCGGCTATATTTGCAGTTTGCATTTAACAACATACTTTAGACAATGCTGTAATAAGATCTATTTTACTTTTTTTATTAGTCCATTTGACGGCATTTACAAAGGATATTGGGTTGGATGCCTATTGGAATCTTTTTATTATTATGTATGTACTCATTAGATCCACGAATAAAGAAACTTTTAGCCGCGAATATAGGAATTGGGTCGCATTTTTTAAATCCGCGAATAGTGAAAGCGCGAATAAGGAGTTTTTACTGTACTGTTAAATTGCCTGGGCATGTGGAAGTGTCAATATCCAAACCACAACCGCTAATATCGTCAATTTTTATTTTATATGAAAGTAAAGAACACTTAGATGCATCCTCAATGGTTCTTGCTTTTTAATAACGTCCATATTCGACTGAAACTTGAAAAAACTTATTTCACAGCACATTCTGCTTGGATAGAAACCTTGACAAAGTTAACGTAGTTATAACCTCCAAGTAAAATTTCTAATGTAGTAATAATGTCATTTCTAATTTCATAGTTTTTATTTCATACGAGATCCCTTTGGCGAAGCAAATAATTGGCAGGAATTGTCGATTAATTAAAATTTCAGTTAAATATTTTGGTGGTAACTTAGTCTTAATAGCTGCTTGGACAAAGTATTTTTAAATTTTAAATCACATCTTACCCTGTTTTTTAAACCCTTATACAATGATGCTTATGGTGCTGTACGCTTTTGTAATTTTCTTATTCTTTCATTAAAAATTTGTTTAGCTATGAAAAGGAAAGGATTAAACTTTGATTAATACAGAGAGATGCTTACTGAATTGAAACATTCTCATAAACAATTCAAAAATAGAAAAAAGAATCACTCAGTAGGGAAATTTTGCAAAATATACACTGAAGTGACAAAAGTCATGGGATAGCAATATGCAAATATACAGATGGCAGTAGTATCGCAGCGAAAAAGTATAAATGCGCAGTTCGTTTTCCAGAGCTTTCATTTGTGTTCAAGTTATTCATGTGAACAGGTTTTTCGTGATTTATGGCGGCACGACGAGAATTAACAGACTTTGAACGTGGAATGTTAGTTGGAGTAGGACGCGTGGGTCATTCCATTGCGGATATCGTTAGTGAATTCAACATTCCGAGATCTACAGTATCAAGAGTATGCCGAGAGTATGAAATTTCAGGCATCCCATCCCATCATGGACAGCGCAGTGGGCGACCACCTGCACTTAACGACCGAGACCACCGACGTCTGTGTAGAATGGTCAATGTTAATAGACACGCAACACTTCGTCAAATAACGGCAGGAATCAATGTGGGACGTACGAGGGACGTGTCCGATAGGACTGTGCGGCGAAATTTGTCTTCCTTGGGCTATGACAGCAGAAGACCGACTCGAGTGTTTTTACTGACAGCACGACATCGCCTGCAGCGACTCTCCTGGGCTCGTGAGCATATCTACTGGTCCCTAGACCAGTGGAAAACCGTGGCGTGGTCAGATGAGTCACGATTTCAGTTGTTACGAGCTGATGGTAGAGTTCGAGTGTGGCGCAGACCCCACGAAGCCATGGACCCAAACTGTCAGCAAGGCACTGTTCAAGCTGGTGGTGGCTGCATAATGGTGTGGGCTGTTTTTACATGGCATGGACTTGGTCCTCTGGTGCAACTGAACCGATCATTGACTGGAAATGGTTATGTTCAGCTGCTTGCAGATCACTTGCAGCCATTCATGGACTTCATGTACCCACACAAAGATGGGATTTTTATGGATGACAATGCGCCATGTCACCGGGTCAGAACTGTCCGCGATTGGTTTGAAGAACATTTCGGATAATTCCAGCGCATGATCTGGCCACCTAGATCGCCCGATATGAATCCCATCGAGCATTTATGGGACATCATCGAAAGGTCCGTTCGTGCCCAAACTCCTGCCCCATCCACACTTTCACAATTATGGACGTCTATACAGACAGCATGGCTCAATATTCCTGCAGAGGACTTCCAACGACTTGTGGACTTCATGACACGTCGAGTTGTTGCACTTCGCCGGGCAAAAGGAGGACCGACACGATATTAACCGATACTTTTGTCACTTCAGTGTATTTCACAATATATATCAGAGGATTATTTAATTTAAAAATATTCTGATTCAGTAAAAATTATTGTAGGTAAGTACTTGAGTAAGAAAGCAATGCGTCAAACTAAAAGAGCAATAATATAAAAGTTTTTCAAAACTCGAGAATTTTTAAAAAATTATATTTACTTATTTTGAAAGTTAAATGTTATTGCAAAAGTGTTCAAAAATTTTATTAAAAACGTGCTTTAAACAAATATGGAAAAGTAAACCAAATCTTTATCGTCAATAATAAAAGGGAGGAAAAAAAACAAGATTTAACATTAGTACCAATAATGAAAGCAGTTTGGGTTCCATTCACAATAATGAAAATACTTTTGTGAAATCTACTTTAAAATATCTTTAAATATATTTAAAATTTATTGCAACTAAATTAGTATTATTTTTTTAAAAACTAATACTTGAACTTTATTTAATATTCTTAATGTAATATAAAACATTAAATGAATGCAACATATATAAATATTGTGTATAAAGTTTATCTACTATGGCAACATTATATATTATGGCCGTTGACACTATATGCTTGTATTTCCATCATGTATATCAATTCATCTATGATTTAACTTTGCGTCCGATTTTATTCCAACTTAAGACGATCATAAAACACAGTTGAAGTTTTGAAAAAGCTCACACGATAATAATTTCCCTTCAAAACGAATCTTAAATAAAAGAAAAGTAGTAAGAATTTATTGAACAGCGAAATTCACAAAGATGGCGCCTTCCTATCAGATTCCGGAACCATAAATCATAATTTTTTTCTTTCGAAAGTGAACAGTGGAGTAGATGGATATCAAGATTCGAAAGATTCAGAACTGTATCTGGATATTAATCTACAACTTCGGATCAGAACAGGTGAACTCTCGTATATTTGATGGCATCAAAATCCGAAGAAATATTTTACAACTTTCGACTTGAAGCGAACTGAAGTTGATTCTCAAGAAGTCGTTAAAATGAAATTTGAAAGTTATATTGTTCCATCTCGAAATGTTATTTACGATCGTAATAAATTTGATATGTGAGTAAAAGAAGAAGATGAGTACATTATTGAATTCCATAATTTGGAGTAGGACTGCAATTTTCAGCTTTTCAGCCAAATTTTTGCGATGAAGCTTTTCGCAATAATTTTGATTGAGGTATAGACGTGAATCGGAAAAGTAGCAATTAGAAGCAAATCTCACTCTGGAGAAAGCAACTAATACCGCCGTATAAGCCACAATACTAAAAAGAAACTTTATTTATTAATTAACAATAAAAAAGCTAAATGTGTGATTAAAAAACAAATTGGCATTGGAAGCCTATGAGCACGCTTTTAACTTACGAGAAGAAAGTAAGTATATGCTTACGATGTTTATATAAAGTTTACAGAAAGAAAATTTTAAGATTTAGCATTTTTTTGAAAATGATCTCCAATCCTTCATCGTCTATATCTATACTTATAATAAAGCTCAATGTGTGTGTGCGTGTGTGTGTGTGTGTGTTGGTGCTGTACAGGCCAGACCGTTGGACCTACAGCTACCAAATTTGGTACATGTATACCTTGGAGGTCGGGAATGTGCATCTTGGAGCCCTTTTTTCGAATTTTTAATTAGAATTAGAATTAAAATTTAACCGAAATTTCGACGTTTTTCCGCTATAACTTCCAAAAATATGATCGCATAAACACGATTTTTACATCTATTTAAAGATTAAAAAATTAGCCTTCTAATGGTATCAGTGTTTTAACGTATAACTCAAACTTCTATTTTTAACGAATTTTTAAAGAAATATTTTAACCATGTTTTTTTAGCACGTGACTGGATAAAATAAAAGAAATATGAAATGTGATATTTTCTTTAAAAAATAAATGCAAAGCAAAGGTTTCTATAATCGTTTGCAATATCTATATCATTAACTCAATAAATCTTCTTTATTTACGGTAAACCTGATTGAATTTAGACAGGATATGCGTTGGAATCCCGACTTAATGGCATATTTATGTAATCGTTTGCAATATCTGTCTCATTAATTTCATACTTTTTTCCCCATTCTCGCTTTCTTTAAAAAAACATATTTAATATTTTGGCAACATCATCGAATTTTTTTTTTAATATTTTGGAAGCATAACCGATGGTTAAAACTAACTGATTTATAAAATTAAAGAATATTACTAGGGAAAGGTGTACTTTTAGAACTTTCTGTCCATCATCTTAAAGAAAGTATTAATTTCAGCCTGGAATCAATGTTTTTAATCAATGTCAATCAATCTTTTTAATCAATGCCCGGAATTACTTCAAGGCTAATGAATATGTGATTTAATTGAAAATTTTAGAACGCTTTATTCATGGCGAACCAGCTGGTCGCCAAAGGCGGCTAGTTAATTAATAAATAATATATATATATATATAAACAACCATTTGTAAAAATCTAAATTTCGCAAATGAAACAACAATAAAAAAAATTTCGAAATTTTCTAAGAAAAAGGTAAACAAAATACCTGCATCAAACGATAAATTCCGATAAACAAAGATAAAAAAAAAACTCCAATTCAATAAAATTAGAGAAAATTAATCCAAAACAGAAATGCAAATGATACGAAACTAATAAAATAGTCCAATATAAAGAGTGTCCAGCCAAAAATGCGATTTGTAATACATCTGAAAAGAATCTTCCAGATCTTCTGTCACTGTTCCAGAAAAATGCAAATCGAATTCAAACGTGAATGTTCTCACAGACGAAAGCATATCATCATACATAGAAAATGTAAGGCTCCAGCTATAAGAAGATAACTGAGGAGTGGATATTCGTGTTGATAGCAAGCCACTTCAATTCAAAATTGATACCGGTGGTGATATCCCTGCTCTTTCTCATAAAGACGTTCTAGTCAATTTTGAAAAACAAGATGAAATTTCAAGCTTCTAATAAACAAATTTTTGTGCCAGATGAGAAAATATTAAAAATTCTAAAGCAATTCGAGGTTAAGTTACAATAGCGTAAACAACATTAAATAGGAAATATTTATGTAGTTTCAAATATGTATGTATCTTTTGAAATGTGCCGCTGAAAAATTTCAATTAAATGCATGACCTACTGGATTAAATTTGGACTAAAATCAAAATTTGATCCAAAATAGAAAAAACTGAAAAACCTTGCAAGATGAAATTAAAGAGATATTTCATGCTCTATAGAAGAGTATCGTCACTTTGAAAACTGCTCTTTTGAAGAAGCTGGTTGAAATGATGAAACAGTAACCAGTTGATGAAGATTTTGAGTTGTGTGCTCTAAAGGCTTTTTGCCTAAAAAAAAGGAGGGGGGATATACGAAATTGTACTGATCTTTCAGAGATGTGTAATAGCTCTTATCCGATGGCATTTGTATATGCTACGGCGGAATTCAACAATAATAAAATATTTAGTGAAAACGATTTTGACATATAATGTTGCATCCTGTATCTTCTGTACTATTTAATTATCTTCACTGTTCCATTTCTCGAATTTCAAATTTTAAGAAATTTCATTCGGAATCAGCTCTGCCCCTGAAGTGTTTCAAAACTAATTAGAAAATGTTTTAAATATCTGAAAGGAGTAGTTGGAAAATTGGAAAAATTTGTAGTGAATAGGTAGATGAAATAAAAACATGACGGAACAGTTCTATTAATGCTTACAAAATTTACAAGATTCTGGTTGGATTCTAAAGGCTGAAAAATGCCAATTTAGGGGAGGGGGGATCAATTAATTTTTTAGGGCATATTATTTTTGCTGATGGGATTAGTCACAATTCCAAAAAGTAGAAATGGTAAAGAGAATACGCAGCCAGTTAATTTCATAGAACTCAAACGTTTTTTGGGCATGGCGAACTAGTTAAGAAAATCTGAACCAAAGCTAACATAGTAGAAACACTATATGCCTAAAACATTTGAAAAAATTAAAAGCAGTTTATGCAAGTTCCTAGTTTTAGCTCAGGGCATAAAAGCTCTGCTATATCAAATAGAAGATTACCACTAAATGTCTACTTGTCAATGCTTTAAGGGCACATTGCTAAACGTGTTCTTTGTCTCTAGTAAGAGAAAGTGTTCAAGAACTCATAGAAAAAATAACAGTCTATATTTAAACAATTATTGCTGCTGATCCAGTAAATTGATGAAAGACTAACGGAAATTTGACAAGCTTAACAGAAAGATGAAGTATTACTGAGATGATTAATTTTTTAAAAAGAAGTCGATTTAGAAAAACGAGTTATTTGTCCGGTTGTAAAGATATTGGGAATATAGACATTTTAAGATGAATACAAGATTAATAATCCCCCAATTCATGAGAATGAGAATTTTGAAAGAAATCCTTGAAAGCCATATCTTTAGTCTGTATTTTCTGTAGGCTGGCCAAGGTTACATTTTTTACCGCATTACTAGTACCAGACAAACAATAACGAGGTAGAACATATGACCTTTAACCACTTACAGAAAATACTCAGACTATGGGTGTTGTTAAATATTTGACTCTAATAATTTCAGATTACATTATGTATTTTGTAATTAACTGTCTATTTTTATTATCTATGTTTTTGCAAGTTGTGTTTTCAAAACTGGCAACGTTGTTGTTGTTGTCATGGAGTTAGTGAATGTGTTTTGCTTTCGTTTTTGAGTTTGGTTCAATGATTACAGGTTTTTCATATAATAAAAACGACATTTATTGTCGGTAAAAAGAGTTTTTTATTTAGAGTATGAGTACGAAGATCATTTAAGCTATTAGAGTAAAAAGTTAGAGATGAATTTCTTCACATTTGGCGTCCGCGACAGGATTCTTTTCTGTAAGTACGATTCTTTTGCTTATTCAAAATGGATGATCTTAAGTCCAAACGATCTCAGTTCAGGAGATTGTTTACAAGAGCTTTAAATGATTTCGAGAAAAGTGAGAAAGATTTATCGCTAGATGAAAAAATTTCTAAACTTAAGTTAGTTAAAGAGAAAGCAAAACCTATGTTGCAGTTAGAAGAGGCTTATCGAGAAGAACTTTTTAAAGCTGATTATAATGAAACGGTAATAAATAGTGAGTTTGATGAATCAGAAAGCTATATTGACAAATGGAGAATAGCAGAATCTAAGTTAATTTGTCTTTTAGCCGAAAAAGATAATTCTGTTATAAATGATAGTTTTGCTCAAAATGCTGTTCTTTGATATCCTAAGCTTAAACTCCCGACTTTTGATGGAAATATCAAAAATTGGTTAGGATTTTGGGGGCAATTCAAAAAGATTGATTCCGATCCGAACTTGGATGATCATGACAAATTTGCTTATCTGCTACAATCTATGGAAAAAGGATCGTCCGCTGAAGAATTAATAAAAAGTTTTCCTCCCGGTGGTGAAAGCTATAGTAAAGCTTTACAGCAGCTGGAATCCCGTTTTGGTAAAGAAGACCTTCTTATAGAGGTCTATGTTAGAGATCTCCTCTCCTTAGTGCTATTAAAAAATTCGACGCAGAAGTTTTCCCTAAGAAAACTTTATGATAATTTGGAATCAAAACTTAGAGCTTTAGAAGTGTTGAGTGTTGCACGCGATAAATATGCTGCAATGCTATATCCTTTAGTCGAATCTTCATTGCCGGATGATACTCTAAGAGCATGGCAAATATTCCGAGCTATTAATCGCAGCAACAGAGAAATCGAAAGTAGTCAACAAGATGCTAAAAAAGATTCAACTCATCGCATGGATTTAGATGGTTTGCTTTCGTTTTTACTCGATGAGATTAAAGGAGAAGAGCGAGTAAGTATAGCTAATAAATGTTTTATTAAGTATGAAATTCCTAAGCACGGGAATACTAAGAATTTTGGTTTTAAAAACCGTAGAGATTTTTCTCAAACACCTTCCGCTTCAACACTTATTGCAACATCGGATCTACATTCAAATGCATGTATTTTTTGTGCCGGAGTTCATGAATCTGGTGATTGCTTTAAAGCTAGAAAGATGCCATTCGATGAAAGGCAAAAGGCGGTTATGAATAGCAGTTGTTTTTTGTGTTTAGATAGAATGCACGTAATAGCTAAATGCAGGAAGAAAACATCATGTGTAATTTGTGGGAAGAAACATCACATACTTTTATGCAGAAATGTCCCAGCTGCATCAAAATATTCAGATAGTGTTAAAATTAGAGAAGATGACAGTAAAGATATAGTACCTCAACGAGATGAAACTCTAGCCAATTTAGCGAGAGCGCCAGATGTGCTACTACAAACTCTCATGGTTACTTTAAGAGGTCGAGATAAAAAACGCCAGGCTCGTGCAATAATAGATTCTGCTTCACAACGATCGTATATCTTAAAAAGTACTGCAAATGAGATGCAATTTGAGAGTAAGAGTAAAGAAAAATTGAGCCATTCATTATTTGGCGGAACATGTACTGATAATATAAACCATGATGTTTTTACGGTGTTTTTATCCAAAGCCGATGGAACATATCATTGTAATTTTAAGGCTCTTGGCCAAGATGTCATTTGTAATAGTATACCACCAGTTGGTAAAGGTGCGTGGCTTAAGGAGCTCAGAGAGCACAAAATTTCTTACTGTGATAAAAATGAAGGACCAATAGAAATTCTTATCGGCGCTGACGTTGAAGGCAAACTAATGACTGGAGGGTTTAAACTGCTTACATCGGGTCCTGCTGCCATAGAGACGAAACTTGGATGGACAGTTTTTGGTAAAAATGGTATGAAGGAGATCTCAGATAATACAACTCTGCTCGCCACATCCATGTTGAATAAAGAGATGTTGATTTCCGATCTATGGTCTTTAGATTCACTAGGAATTCTAGATCCCTCAGAGAAGAAAAAGCAAATCGAACTTCAAGAAGAGGCAAGAGATTACTTTTTGTCAACTGTTAAAGTGGACGAAAAAGGACGTTTTCAAGTCAGTTTGCCGTGGCTTGATAATCATCTGCCACTGGAGGATAACTATGACTTGGCAGTTAAAAGATTAGCTTCTACTGTAAGAAGACTGAGAGCTGATAAACTTTATGATGATTATGGAGAAGTTTTCAGTTGTTGGGAAAAAGAAGGTATCATAGAAGAAATACCAAAAAGTGAAATTAATTTCCCATGTCATTATCTACCACATAGACATATGGTTAAAGAAAATAGCACCACACGAATCAGGCCGGTATTTGATGCATCGGCTAAACACAAAGGGTCACCTAGTCTTAATGATTGTCTAGAGAAAGGACTGAACCTTATAGAGTTGATTCCTTTAATTCTTCATAGATTTCGAAGGAATCGAATAGGAGTTTCAGCCGATATAAGAAAAGCATTTCTGCAAATAAGTCTCCACTCTAAGGATAAAGACTATCTAAGATTTTTATGGTATGGTAGTGATGGAGAACTGAAGCATTACAGACATTGCAGAGTAGTATTTGGGGTTACTAGTAGTCCCTTCTTGCTTGTTTCTGTGATTCATTACCTTCTACAATCGACTTTGAAAAAACTAAATGGAATACCAAAGTATGAAGTTGACATCATTGAGCAATTAAAGAAGAGCTTTTATGTAGACAACTGTTTAAAAAGCGTAAAAAGTGAATTAGAATTGCAACTGTTCATTCAAGTTGCTTCAGATACTTTAGCTACAAGAAAGCTAGAATTACGTGGTTGGGAGTACAGTGATCCCACAGATAATTCATCAAGTACAACAAATGCTTTAGGAATAATTTGGAAACGAAGTAAAGATTGCCTTTGCTTAAATGTTTCTCATATCACTTTTGATCTGCCAAGAATACTTTCCAAAAGAGAGATTCTAGCCACTGTACACAAAATATTTGATCCATTAGGAATAGCATGCCCTGTAACTCTTATCCCGAAACTTTTACTTCAGCACCTATGGAAGGAAAAGTTATCTTGGGATCAAGAAGTTGACTCAAATTCCAAGTTACAGTTTTGTAAATGGTTGAATGGTTTGAAATGTCTGGAAAAATTAGTGATACCAAGATGGTTACACTGTGATCTTGAGGCTGAAAATGTCTCACTTCATTTCTTTTGCGATGCTAGTAAATTTGCATATTCCGCTGTGGCTTTTATCCGAGTGCAAACAAAAGATAATGTTCAAATCCATTTGCTGCAAGCTAAATCGAGAGTTGCTCCCAGTGGGAGGAAAGAAACAACAATGAATCGGTTGGAACTTCTTGGAGCTACAATATGTGCACGTTTAGCATCCAGCATAGTGGATGAATTTGAAGCTGATGAAATTCATTTTTGGACAGATTCGTCTACTGTACTGGCTTGGATACAAAGAAATGAAGTATGGGATGTATTTGTTCACAACAGAATTAAAGAAATAAAGAAGTTGACTCGTATTGAATCTTGGAGGCACGTACCAGGAGCTTTGAACCCTGCAGATTTGCCCAGTAGAGGATGCTCTGCTTCTTATCTAATTGCGTCTAAGTGGTGGGAAGGCCCAGAATGGCTATATTTATCACCGGAAGAATGGCCAAAAGAAGATTTTAGTGCCGATGAAGAAGCAATAGCTCTGGAGAGGAAGAAAAAGATAATATCGTCCTTAATGAATCTTAATGCCAGTTTAGTTTCTACTAGATTTTCAAGTTATCGCAAGACAATCAGACTTGTAGCATGGATACGTCGCTTTATTTACAACTGCAAACACCAAATTAAGAAAAAGGATGAGCTTACTGTACCAGAGATAAATGAAGCTGAAATGCTCTTGGTTCATTTGATACAATCGGAGTCACTTCATGGAGTAGAAGATAAACGGATCATAAGTCTTAATCCGTTCATTGATCATGGAATTATAAGAACCAAATCTGCAATATTTCAAAGAGATGATACGTCTGAGTTCAGAACACCAATTATTTTGCCAAGTGATCATCATCTGGTAAAACGTCTAATAATGGAAGAACATAAGTTAAAAGGGCATGTTGGAGTTTCTCATGTCCTAAATTCTTTAAGAGAAAGATTTTGGATTTTATCCGGAAGAAGAGTTGTTTCCTCCGTTTTAAAAACTTGCATTACTTGCAAACGTTATTCAAATAAGAATATCAACCCACCAGCACCACCGCTTCCAAGAGATCGAGTACAGGATGCCTCAGTTTTTCAGATAATAGGCATGGATTATGCTGGACCTATATCTTTAAGAGATTGCAAAAAAGCATGGTTTTGCCTATTTACTTGTGCGGTGTATCGCTGCGTTCATTTGGAACTGGTTACATCCTTAACCACAGATACCTTTCTCCAAGCATTTAATCGTTTTGTTTCTAGACGAGGTAAACCATCAATTGTTTATAGCGATAATGGAACCAATTTTGTTGGGGCGTGTAATGTGCTCACTTCCATTGATTTCGATGAAATTTCAAAGAAAGGTGCCAACGAGAGTATTACATGGAATTCATCCCCCCAGGCGCCCCATGATGGGGTGGTTGGTGGGAAAGGCTCATAGGAATGATGAAGAGAATATTACGGAAAATTCTGGGACGAGCCTGTCTCAGTTATGAGGAGATGAGCACAGTTTTGTGTCATTGTGAAGCTATACTGAATGATAGACCTTTAACAGTTGTATCTGCGGATTCAAGTTTTACTGCCATAACTCCTGGAAATTTTTTAAGGGAAATTTCAAATACATCAGAACCAGCCCTGAAATATGACTTCGATTCTAACTTCTATAAACGTCGATTACTTCATATTCAGAACATCTCTCAGGCTTTCAAGAAAAGATTTCGCCAAGAATATCTGGGAACTCTGAAAACTGCGAAGAAAAAATTTTCTGGAAATTATAAATTAAAAGAAGGGGACATTGTTTTGATTGGAAGAGAAGACAAAAAGAGATTAAATTGGCCTCTTGGTAAAATCATACAGTTATTTCCAGGAAAAGATGGTGAAGGTCGACGAGACAGGCTTAAAGTGCAAAATGGAGAGGTCATAAGAGCAATACAAAATCTTTTTCCTTTGGAGTTACGGTCCACAGAAGAAAATCCGCCTGAATTCAATCAAGGTACTCAGTGCCAAGATATTGCTGCACAGCCGATTGATGATGCACCTGTTATACCAGAAGGGAAGAACCAAAGTGTCATCAAATTTCCCACAACTACGAAATCAGGAAGGACAATTAGAATTCCACATAGATTAGACTTGTGAGAACTTTTCCTGCTTTTTGATTATTTTACAATGTTCATACGAAATTTCACATTGCAAAGTGGGAGGATGTTAAATATTTGACTCTAATAATTTCAGATTACACTATGTATTTTGTAATTAACTGTCTATTTTTATTATCTATGTTTTTGCAAGTTGTGTTTTCAAAACTGGCAACGTTGTTGTTGTTGTCATGGAGTTAGTGAATGTGTTTTGCTTTCGTTTTTGAGTTTGGTTCAATGAATACAGTTTTTCATATAATAAAAACGGCATTTATTGTCGGTAAAAAGAGTTTTTTATTTAGAGTATGAGTACGAAGATCATTTAAGCTATTAGAGTAAAAAGTTAGAGATGAATTTCTGAACAGGTGTAGTCAAATGCTATGCAAGAACGAAAGAGAGTGTTTGGTGGTCTGCTCTCTCTACTCCGATTGAAAATATATTTTCTGGTGATTGATTCATATAATACAAACCAAGTTCATTATAAAAAAATCGAAAAACCGAATTTCCTAATGCTCATCACAGAAAATAAGTGTAGATTGATTGAAATTAAAAGGCAAATAGTATGCTACAGTCGCAGATTAGTTTTCAAGATTTTTAAAAATTAAAGAGCACAAACGGTCATCAACCACATGAAGTCAATATTTTTTTGATATAGAATCACTGAAATGGTTGCGGATCCCAATTCTGAACAATGTTCAGACAACTAGAGACTGATTTCGAAAAAGTATGATTTTGCTATTCTAAAATCGTCCTAAATATTCTCAAAGCAACGGACACATAGAGCCCATAGTTAATAATAATAATTTTTTTTAAAATCCTTTTATAAAATCAGGATATGAAGATTCTTAACTATTATCGCACTGGCTTTGAGAACAGTACCTTTAGAAAATGGATTCAGAGCTGAAGAACTCTTGATGGGAACTAAACTAAGAACCAACTTAACTATGGCAAAGAAAAGTCTAATATTCAAAATTCCAAAAGCAACAGATATACAAAGGAAATAATTTGAAATATGTGGCCAACCAAAGAAATATTTTGAAATACATCCCAGTATCAGAGACATACAAGAAATTCAACAGGGAAAAGTTGTTTGGATCGCTAATCAAAGATCCTATGGGTGGATAAAGCATAACTTGTTGCTCCTTTATCTTACTTGGTAGTAACTCCTACATACATCATTTTGCAAAACATTTTCTACCTCAGTCCATCTTTTGGACAATAAGATAATACAAGGGAATAACCAGATCTAAAAAGTCTCATCATCTTCAATAGGATGATGGATGTGCGAGAAGATGAGTAGGAAAGTCAAAGATTGGCCATTTTGTGGCTGGAGGCAAACCGCCTCGAAGAGGATGCCAGTTCGGTAAATCAAGCAGTGTTTAAGACGTGTTATATTAAAAACAACAGTCAACTTCAACACATCCTATCGATACCGTTTCGTTCAGTAGTGGCAGGATGGTCGGCTGTATACAGGAAAAAGAAGATTCATCGCCTCGCTTCAAAATAAGATGCCAATATCTCCAAATCCATACCAAAATTCATCTCCTAAGCAACTAATACAGTTGTCATTAATAGTTGGTATACCGAAATCGCCCTACAGGTTTTATAAGACAAGAAGTGGACGAACAGTACCTCCTCCAAAAAGCTTGATTTATAGTTGAGAGTGACATTATATATGCAAATATTGTACATAAAGTTTGTCCTTCAGTTGTT
>JAPMOQ010051635.1:0-23629 GCA_026543055.1 Argiope trifasciata
TCCACGGGGGACTGATACCTCGTAATTGAGGATGAGAAGCTTCTAGCATGGTGGTTGGTTCTCGCCACCCCAGTGGTTGGCGATGGCTCCTTTCAGGTCTTGTCTTGACAGGACATTCTTCCTTATGGAAGGGTTGTACCGTAGCCGGTGATACCCTTAGTACTCAGCCACAGTTCCAGCGAGTAGTGATGTAGTGGTGGTTCACTCATTTTTTTTTGTTTGTTTTTTTTTTCTTTCGTGTGCATTCGAGGGGAGTTGGAGAGTCAATGATATGACTTACATTTACTTCACGGGGGCCGCGGTAATCTGGTTGGTAGAGAAAGGTAGCGAGTTCTGTCCTGGTCTCTGTCAAAGACCGCCTTGTTGGCTAATGGCAGTTGGGGCACGTTAAATAGGTCCTCCAAGTTCCCATAACAAATGATACTTCTGAATCAGGGATGAGTCGGTCTCTGATTTGGATCTAACAACTCACTTGAGACGGATGAATGAGTTTGACCGCCCTCTAAAAAGGTTTGTGCCATGTGTGCTCGAGCAAAGTCGTACTCTCACCTGAACAATACTCGTTAACAACGAAAGAGAACACCTCTGCCTCAATTCGAAAGAGCTTTACTCATTCGGCTTGGTATGAACAAGTGGTATTAGACCGACCCGATATTTAGTCACAGTACCACGAAAGTCAAATAATATATTATTCGAATAATTATATTCGATAGCACTATAATGTCCCTTTGCTACTACAACGACTTTTTTAGATTGATCCACAAGCACAATAAAAAGAAAAGATGTAAAGCTAAAGACTTTAATTTGGTGCTTAAAATTATCTCTTGAGGATGGAAAGTCATAAATATTAAAATATGAAAAAGGATTTAATTAAATGTAATATAAAACTTCACTTAATATAAAATAATCTATAAACTTAATATAAAATAAGAAATACGTAAATTTATTAGTCACAGTAACAGTGAATTGACATGAAATTCGCTCAAGTTATTCTTGGGAAAAAAATTTTTTAGAAAATTTAGTAAAAAGGAAAGAGCAGATTAAGATTAAAGGAAAGTTTATGAAGAACTTTTCAATATCATAATCAATGATAGACAAAAAAGGATAACAAATTATTTATTTCAGGCATTTCTCGAAATAAATATGAAATAAAGAGGTTAAAACATTGAGATGAATCAAAAATAAATTTGTATTTATCTCAATATAAGTAAGGTAAGTACATCTAGTATTATGTGTAAAATATCTGAACATTTAAAATTGCATGATTTTGAAAATCGCCGTGAATTTTTTCTTTACCTCATCTTTTGCATCTAGCAAAATTCTGTTATTTTAACAGAACATAAAATGACATTCGGTCTACTTTATAGTTACATAAATAATATTTGAAAATAATTATGAAATTCTAATGTTTTATGGGAAAATCAATTAACAAACCATGCCATGTTTAATTAAATAATTAAACTGAAATAAATGATATGTAATTTTATTCAATATGAAGGGGGTGAATTTTCTGCTTCAAAGTAACTAAATACCCAAAAATTTCTCGGAGAAAAATTCATTATTGTAGTAACAGACTATTGGAAATAATTTAAATGTACGTACTTATTAAAATAACCAAAAATTCAGACATTTTAAATTTTTGGTTGTTGGAGTATCAATATTGCAGCATTTATTACATCACTTAATGGAAGAAACCAAGACTTGGATTTTCAGCACTACATTTGTCACTACTATCCCCCCCCCCTAAAAAAGTAACAATAATAAACTCTCGTATTTTCAATATTGAATACTAAAATTGATATTCAATTCAATAATGCAATATAGAATGCCAGACCAAAAATAAATGTTTTGACTAAGTAATACCTCATAATTTCTATAAATTGTTTTTGTAAAATAAATGCAAACACTTTGATTTTTCACTATAGCATTCAATTTTTCAATTTTACCTTTAAAAATACAGCAGCAATCGCTGAAATTTTAGTTTTTATGAATCCTTCAATGACATTACGTTCCAAGCTACAAGTATGTGGAATTTTTCCTCTAAATGGAATGGATGCAATATAGTCCATAATGAAAATTTACAAACAATTTCAATGACGGAAAATCCATCTGAAGAAATGGTAAACTCAAACACCCATCTTTTGGTGTTGATAAAGCTCTGGCGATGCTCTCTAGGATGTCAACCCCTGTAAAAACTGTAAACAAAACAAAAAAGTCTGTACATACGTCTCTTGCCGTAATCTGGGTGCTCCAAAGGTGCGTCTTTGAACCTTCCTGTAATCCAATAAGTTTGCTTATGAGGAAAATTGAAGCCCATACTTAAAGTAATAAGGCCCGATGAGATTGAATTTTCCGATTTCCATGCGTCGCACCTGCGTTGGCAAAGAAGAGCTCACAACAGGTGTTCAAATACTCCATTTTTGTGACGCATCGCACACAATCACCTTTTTGCATACGACATGGAATTCCTTTTGTGCACTACGTTTTCTTCTATGATTGTCAACACCTACTTTCGATCATGCGCATGACAATGATCTACAATGTCAGGATACCATTAAATTCGATAGAGATAACTCCAAAAAAACATTTTGAGTAAGATGTACGAAAATTAATAGGTGGATTTAACACCAAATTTATATAAAATTCTGAAAGAAAAATCTTCTACAGAAAATTTATCTGTCTATTCGAATCCACGTAAACGAGTTAACTACAAAAAATTTGATAGATAAAAGTTCCATTTAATTTTGTAGAAAAAATCTTCTATAGAAAATGCATTTGTCTATTCGAATCTGAAAGAACAAATTTTTGTGACGAACAAAAAACACCTGTACGAATAAGATGTACGAAATTTAATAAGTGTATTTTACACCAAATTTGCAAATTTCTATAAAATTTTGAGAGAAAAATCTTCTACAGAAAATTTATCATCTATTCGAATCCGAATGAACAAGTTAACTAGGAAGAATCTCATAGATAAAATTTATATTTAATTTTGTAGAAAACTCTTCAAAAGAAAATGTATCTGTCTATTCGAATCCGAATGAGCGAGTTAACTAGGAAGAATCTGGTTGATAAAATTTGGCATACTGTGTCAACATCTGTAGTTCAAAATGTAAATCAATAAAAAATTTTAAATCCAATTGATCAATCGATTGACTATTTGTTAGTTCAATCCATTTGTATGCATGTAAACTCACCAGTTCTGCGCTTACTTGGATAAAATAATTTGCTGTGTGGTTTTTTGGATAACATTATAGGTTTCTGTTAAATTTTAATCTTCATCAATCGAAGAAAACGGCATCAAAAATGCATATTCAGCTTTCTTCACCATACTCTTATGCCAGATCGCCTCTATAAGGGGCAAATACAACCTTACTTATGTGTTAACACGTTACATACACATATCCGGTTTTGAGATATACTGCTAAATATAATTTAAGAATCACTGAACTAAAACAAAATAATTTTATTAGACGATTTTGTAATGGTAATTGGTTTATGCCTAATACAAACGTGTACAAAGTTCCTAACAACATCCAACTTAAGAAATTCATCAGAAAATTCGCTACTGAGTAAATTCTTTAAAAATCTATATTCTAACGATAACGAAGACATTCTTTCTATGCCAAAGTACACTCTAAATTCACATATTAAAAAAACACGTAAACATATTTTTTTATTTGAAAAGTCGCATTTTATTTTAATTCTTTAGCTTTTGCCTTTTTAAAGCTTAATTCGGCTCAAGCAACACGCCCCCACACCCTGTTGAATCCTGGCAGCCAATGCTAATATGCGAGATTCGGCATGCTCCTCCCGCCATCTCTTCTACCAGAAGTATAATAATAAAAGGACTTCTGTTTCCACTCTCGCAAGACTAGGTACGGAGAATATGGTTCAAAATAATGAAACACGTCTTCTTTAAGACATTAATTTATAGGAGATAAAGCCCAATGGCCAGAGCTAGGCACTCCATGAACCAAATCATTCCGTGGTAACATATTCATCAAGGAATGTGCATGAAAGGCGACTCCATTTGGTTTTATAATTATCATTTACTTTAAAATAATAATTAAATGAATGCCTTCATTTTATTGTGTCTTCTCTTTTCTGCATTTAAAATTTTTGTCAAAGGGAACCTGTCTAAATTATGAAAGTGGTATTCCAATATCATCCATGTCCAGAAGCTTTAATATATCTTCTATCCATTTTTTTCTGTTAATCAAAATGTTTATTACTCCCTCCATATCTGTTAATTTCTATCCATTATTACATTACTAAAACCACAGCTGATCTTGCACACGCTACAGCAAGTTTTTCGATGACATTAGCAAGTCAGCATATGAGTCACGGCTTATTTAAACTTGATGGAAAAGAATACTAGCGTGTTGTGCTTATTTTTTATTATTATCAAATGTCAGAAGATTAATTTTAGTTCGAAATTAATTACATTAAATGATTAAGATAAATTGTAATTACATTAAATGACGTAAGATTACATAAGTTGCAAGCACAGATTACATAAGTGATCGCTATGTAAGTGAGGGATTTAAAACCCATAATATAGCACATTCTTGACTTAACAAATATCGGATTTAGCTAGCAGATTTTGGTTAACATATAAAATGCAAAAGGAACTGTTACTTGTTTTTCATTCTTCTAGTAAACAGTTGAAAAAATTGCTATATACCTCATATATCCATTCCTTACATATCACAGAGCAATGCCAAATGCAAGATCTAAAGTAATCAGTTTTCTAAAACTTAAAAGATGATATTAAACCCAGCCATACTAAATTCGCAGGGAAAAAAATTCTAACACCAGAAAAAAACTATTGTTGAGTAATGAAATTTATACCTTTCATTAGTCAAATTATCGTATTTAATTGATTGAAATTTCAGGATCATAGGTTAATTTAAGCTCAAGAAAATTCATTTCAAATGTGAAAAGCTATTACATTAATAGCCGGTGTAACTTACAGAATTTTGAATGCAAATGTGCAAACATGTATGCATAATGTCATACAGATACCGAATGTTACTTTGTAATATGGAGTTCCATGTTTGTTGTACTTTTTATGTCAATAATGGGGCGGCGAGTGATGACTGTCGATGATATTGGAGTTGACGCTCAATGATACCCCACCCGTTCTTAGATATAGAAAGATCTAGTGATCTCGCAGGCAAAGGTAACATGATGACAGTCTGTTGAGCACATTGCTTTACGACAGCGGGATGAGAAAAAGCATAATCCTGTTGATAAACTCCTCTTAAACGTTCATGAATGGCAGCACTGCTGGTTGAATTACTAGACTGACGTTCAAATTTGCAGTCAGTATGTTTGGAAGAGTGCTCTTTCTATCATAGGAAATATCTGTTCAAACTATGACTAAAGGTGCAGGTCTAGTCTGTCTAGGCTACAGACAGTCTGGTTGAAGGCATTCTCCGGGTCTCCTTCTGACCAACACCGGCCATCACTGTCACCAAGACAGAACCTGCTATAGTCAACAAAAACAACAGGTCAACAACAACAAACACATCTCCACTCTGTCCTTCAATGAGCTCTGGCTCGTCACCATTAAAGTCGCAAATGGCTTGGAGACAGTGCGAGGAAAACTACAGGACGCCAGACTCGGAGCTGTCCTTGAAGTAACTGATTTTTAACAGTTCGTTGTGTCACTGTGATACCAAATGGAGCTCAAACTTCTGCCGCAGATGCAGTAGGATGCGCCACAACCGTAAGCCGAATATGGCAGTCTTCCCTCTCAATAGTGCCACGTGACCACCCGGAACCCGGTCTTGGTTTTCCTGAAGCAATATAATCCCTTGAACACTGCTCTGATCAATCGCAAAGTAGATCAGAAGCAAAGTAGATACAATCTGACCAAGTCTTTCTTGCAGAAAGAAAATCCACCTTCTCGTAGACATATTGCAAGACCTCCTTCAAACTTAGCAAATTGCTATAATGGCCTGTTCGTCTTCTTAAAGGCATTCTTGGCTAATATCAACTCAATATATCAAATTTCAAAGATAAAATAAGCTCACTAATTTTGCAGCATACATTTAAAGCAAACCTGATTTGCAAGATCTGAGTGGCGCCACTAGCGCCAGGCTTATGCGCGAAAAGTGAAATGTGAATTTTGTGTGAATTTTCAGATGCATGAACACGCCTACCAAATTTTATTTAGCTAGCACAAGCATTTCTTGGTGTTCGGATTTTTTTCCATCAATGTATTTCGATTTGGTTTAGTTACATTAACGTCCCGTTTTAAAGCAACACTAGGGCTGTTTTCACACCTCAAGAGGACAACCAGCTGAAAGAAGCAGAAGATTGAGAGGCATGAATAGTTGCAGAATTTTCATTTTTTTTCTCCATAACTTTAGAGCATATAATTGTATCACTTTAAATTTAAATTCAGTTCTTCAATCATATCAATTTTAATTCTGTTTAACTCTACAAGTAATTTTGAATTTTTGATTGCAAAATTACTTAAATCGGTTTTTAAAAATACTTTTGGAACATTATATAACACTTTTCAATATTTTGATTTCTGTATTATGTATACAAATGTAGTTAACATATAAAGCACATTTTTAGTGCTAATTTATTGTCGAAATAATTCAGAATAAATTCATAAAAATATGGAATGCAACGCATTCTTTTTTTAAGATGCACAGAATCTAATGGACATTACGGAAATTATTTTGAATTATAACAAGATAAAAAGTACTATTGTAACTTAGATTAACCTTGTGTAAACAAAAGTTAAAGATAACGCTCGCTAATGAGATTTTATTCAAGAAACAAAATCTTACATCGGTTCTTATCTATAAGATGAGATGGCTCGAATCTTTCAGATACAGAAATTATAAGAACATTCAAAAAAGAACGAAATATAATAGAAAATAAATGAATAATATGACAATTTTTAGGCAACTTGCCTGCAACCGGATACGAACTTGTGAACTATTGCTTTCAGTTCATAGCATGCTACCAATCAGCCATTCAATCCGAGCCACAAGGACAAATTTCATTACATTGTAAACTGGATTTCCTTTTTTGATATAAATTTTGTTATAGAAAATAACGTTACACAGAATATAAGGTGTGACAAACTCCTCACATTTTGGAACTTTGGAATCCGACAGCAGCGCCGCCTTATTTCAGTTGATACCGAGACCTGTTAAGGAAACCACCAATAGATGGTCTTCGGGTGAAATCTAAATTAAATTTTAAGAAGCTTTTGATTCCAAATGTTTATTTTGTGCTTGTTTTGTGTGCGTGACGTGATAATAAATGTTTCATCTCCAAGATGATGGATAATTTGTGTGAAAGTGAAATTAAACTCAATTATAGTGTTGGTCCTGGAAGATAAGGTAAGGCTGATTACCTTATTTGAATTATTTTTTTCTTCATTTCTTGCTGACAAAAGATATAAGGAATAAAGCAATCAAACTAAAACATTATCACTCTACGAAATCCTAGAGTTGGTGTTCGAAGTTCGTTTTAATGTTTTTATAGATAGATTCAATTTCAATATTAGAATTTTATACAGAGTCAATATTTAACAGTTTTGCTAATTATGGTATAAGTAATAGCATCCTAATTAAAAAATCAATTAAAATATTTCGTTTCTAAAAGAAATCCTGAGAAAAAAAATCTGTAATGGCATTTGAAACCTCCTCACAAAATTTTCAACAGATATAAAAACACGTAAGTTACACCCACACGCATTTACTATGTTTTCATTTTATTGATTCCATTGTGCGATCGAGGTGACTTTGGAGAAATATGTATAAAACAACAAAAATATTCTGATGGAGAAGTCAAGTAGAAAATTCATACACAACATCGGAAGATTTATTTTTCATTTATTTATTTTTCCGTGAATTAAGTCAAAATTAACGAAGCGTTCCTTTAGTACCATTTTTATGGAGATGAACTATTTTTATATATTTCTAAACTACTTGGTGACGGGAAATCCAGACAATGTTGAATGACCCATTGTATTCTGATTGGAAAATGGGACTCTTTGGCGTTTTAAATGATGCGCCAAAACACAAGAAACTAATATTAAACAGGAATTTCTGCATGGAATCGGAAACTCATCTAATTTATCATTTTTTTTTTTTTTTTTTGAATAATTTAGTCTGAAGGAAAAAATGATGAATTTATATATGCGAGATAAATTCTCTAGATAAAGAGTTCAGTATTTGCTAAAAATTTTTTGTTGTTATTTCTTCAGATATATCATCATAAAGTAAATATAGTGTAGTAGCTGATTTAAATCAAAGCACGTAACCCTTTTTTTCTTTTGTTTAATTAAAAGAGGAAGAATTCCCGCATATTAACACACTATCTCGTCTTCCCCGTGATCTGGACTCCCGGTTCGGGCATGGTTGTTCTGTGTTCTCTCTGTGAGATGTATGCATGATCCCCCTTCAAAATAGGGGTTGTGCAAGCGAATGTGTGCATCACCTTCATTTGAGTTTAAAGTCAGACTTCTGCCCTCTGGGTGCTCTGGGGTCTTTACTCTCAGAAGCTACTGCACCCCCTTTCCGTGGAAGCACGGATTCGACATCAGCAACAGCAACGCCATCTCCTTCAATCATATCGAAGATTTTCTACACTCTTCGCATGTTGATTCCATGTTTCTTATGGTTAACATGTTTTTAGATTGGCACTCTTTTTGTAAATTGCAAGTTGTAAAACCCGTTAATGCTCGAATATAGTTTTAATGCAGGAATTGTTACAATATACATTGATTAATCCATACCCTTAACACATTGTATGCGGGTACATTTCGCAGCGGAATTGTACCTGGAGCGGGCGTTTTGCGCTTAAATCTAGTTATTCGGTTCAATCTCAACGGATCGAAAATGAGTTCATTTTTTCAGCAACTTTTCGTATTTTATATAGAAATATGTAAGCAACAACCATAAGATTTTTGTAAACAAAAAAAAAATTTTTTTAGTGGATACATTTATCAGGTTATCGTAAATACGAAAATTCAAATAGAAATAGTAGTATAAAGTTTTAATTCTTTCGAATTATGTTATATGTAAACATTTTTAGATTATAAAAAAATGAAGAGAGCAATCATAAAATTAATCATGTTTTGCAGTGTGGCAACGTTCAAAGCATTTTCCTCCTTGAAGAGGCAAAATTCACTCATTTTCGCAAGGATAAATAAAAAGCTATTTTAAATCTAACTTGATTTTTTTAATCCGCCTTCCCGTTCCTCATCGACTGATGTAAAAACTAGTTTTTATTTGTCTCCATTTTTCCAGAATCTATGTAGTGGACAAGAGCATTCGGTTTCGTTTTCCTGTCTATATGTTCTTTTTGTACCCACCAACAAACCCTGTTGTTACACTAACCCGTACTAGTACGTCACCCGTGCTCAAGTATCAATCGTCAGAAAACGTACTAGTACGCGTACTGCATACGATGTGTTTGTCTATCTTTATTCTTCAAAATCAAAAAAAGACAAATCTACTTGTTATAAAACTTGATAAAAGTCTTAATTTTATAAAATTTAGCATAAAATAATTCATTTACTCATATATTCAAAATATGAGCTATTTTAAAGAGTTTCATCATAAATATTCTTTAATATAAATAATATTTAAATTGTAAATTTATGGTGATTTTTATCAGTAATAGTTCTAATGGTAACATTTTGGTACCATTTCTCAAATATTATAAGGTTGATTTTTTTTTTTTTTCTCTTTTAATAATTGTATTTAATTTTTTAAAGATGCTACACCTTGGTTAAGTAAGAAACCAAACTGACAAAACTACACTAATTAAAAAAAATACCGATAAAAAATTGATCCGATCACATTTTTATAATTTTACTTACCCTTTTTGTAGATATTAAGCAATAAATTAATGTACACTATAAGTTAAATATTAATAAATAAAGATTATATAAAATTTATTTCGTTTTTCACTTAAAATCAAATATCAAACATTATCATGGTAAGATGTTTTGATTAGAAATAAAAATTTCGAATACTTGTTTATTTTAAAACAATTAGAATTAATCGTTGATTTTTTACTACAATTAGAATTAATAAATTGTTTTTCAGCTTAACAGTTAAACGATCTAATTTCTAGACTAATAAAAAAACAGTTGTTTCATGTGAACGTTGATTTTTTTTAAAGTAAGAAATTATTCCTAAGTATATATTTTAGGTTTGATTTAGCTCTCCATTAGATAAGAATCCCCAGGATGATAGCAGTTGAAGCAGGATTGCCTCTCTCCGAACTGCTACACCACACCAACTTAAGAACATTTTATTTACGATAACATATTAAACACTTACTAGGATTGCACATTCTTTGCCAGGTTGGGTTTGGTTACATTAAAGACCCGTTTTAAAGCAACATTAGTGTTATTTTTGGGCCGACCTAGAAATTTCAAACTGCGGTCAGATGACGAGGATTACATCTCAGCTTGCACACCCCTCTCAAAACATCCACACCACACCAGAGGAAGGAAGTTTGGCCCCGACAGACTTTACGTGCGCCAGACTCGCTTACAAGACGATGAGGGGAATGAGATTGCGGACATTTGAATTGATGTTTAAAAATTACTGTACAAATGTGGCCAAAGCTGGTGTGGCTGAGGACGGTGTGCCGTCGGCACCTCTCACATTTCTGGAGATTCACTCAAAGATTAAACACGAGAACAAAAACCACTTGGATTGTTCCTCCTCAGCATCATTGGCACCGCTGGCCACTGGTTTAAATAGGCAAGAACAAACTGCTATCGCCCGTCTCAGAAGTGTCCATCTTACTAACTTGAAATTTGTGGAGGGTACGAAGAAATTTGAAATTTGCTCCAAGTGTTTAAATGAACAGGTCTCTCCTGAACATATTCTTCAGTGCCTGGGTCTCTCTGGGAGGGATCTGATAGAAAATCCCCTTATGGTGCTGGACTTTTTGAAGGTGTACGCACTCATGGACTTGGTCTAGCGTTGCTGACCTAGGGGGCATACAATAACAACAAGACGACTTTCTATTGGAATAGAGTTTTGGGACTCAAACCCTCCGGTTCCAAAGCCGAGAGGCCTCAGTGGCCTGGTGGTAAGGTATCGGCTTCGGAACCGGAGGTTTGCAAGTTCGAGGCCCACTTCCAACGAAGAACCGCCATGTAAGTGGGTTTGGTGCACGTAAAATCTGTCGGGGCCAAACGTACTTCCGCTGGTGTGGTGTGGAAGATTGGAGAGGGTGTTGTCAGCTTAGGTGTCGTCCACTTATCTGACCACGGCACAAAATTACGAGGTCTGTACCAAAATATACCTAGTGTTGCTGCAAAACAGTGCTTTAATATAACTAAACAAAGAAACAAAGCCGAGACTTTACCACCAAGTCCCCAGAATCATATATGAATGTGGGGCATCAAATCGAGTCTCAAACCCGCTGTTCTCCGAATCCAGATTTTGAACGTTACCATCAGGTCACTGTAACCCCTTACATTAGAACGGAAATCTCTTTAATAATATTTTATATTTCAATTGTATTATTTAATACTTCGGTTCATGTGAGTCATGATGAGTTTTATATTTTCTTCGTAATAAATGTTATACATGAGGATCTTTTTTTTCCATTTAAAGTAGTGTAAACAGTCTCCCTGAAACTTGCTTTCATGTATCCTAAAACATGTTATCCCCCCATCTCCCCACTTAAAATGGATTGACCCGAAATATAGAAGAATCGAAGTGGAATTTTAATTTTAGAGCTTCATACGTGAGGATATTATGCTTCTTACTATGTCACCAGCTCCTTCCATCTTGGAACTTTGGAATTCGACAGCAGAGCCACCTTATTTCGGTTGATACCGAGACCTGCTAAGGAAAGCATCGACAGATGGTTTTCGGGTAAAATCTAAACTAAATTTTAAGAAGCTTTTGATTTTAAGTGTTATTTTGTGTTTGTTTAGTGTGCGTGACGTGATAATAAATGTTTCATCTCCAAGATGATGGATTATTTGTGGGAAAGTGAAATTATTTCTCATCTATAGTGGCGGCCCTAGAAGATAAGATAAGGCTGATTACCTTATTTGAAATATTTTTTCATCATTTTTTGCAGATAAAATGATATCTTGTAATAATAATAATAAAGAATGAGCATACACTTTCGGTAGTTCTCTCACGATTGATTGAAATCAAAATTTACTCAGAGTCACAATTTTAGTTACAAAACAATACACCAAATCTTATCTATCCTAAGCACAAAAGGTAGCGCCATAGTCTGGTGGTAAGGTCTAGGGTTCGGATCTAGAGGATTTCAGACTAGGGACATCAAAGAACCGTCATATAAACAAATCGAATAAAGTACATCTAATATGAATATAAGTATTACTCAAATTAGATTTTTACATTAGTCAGTCATACTTATATGATTATTACTCATATATTAGATGTTTGCATTAATCAATACTCATATTAGATGTTTATATTAAATAATATTCCTATTAGATGTTATTAGTCCATATTAGATGTATATGTTCATTATAAGTCCTATTAGATGTACTTATGTGATAAAATAAGTACACTTATATGATAAATACGATGTATGTACTTATATGATAACTAGATGTACTTATATGATGAAATAAGTACATCTAATGTGACTTATATTTCATGTTATTTATCGTAAATTAGTTGTAAAATTTTTTATTGCATTTAAGTATTATAGTAGATATTATATCAGAAGTCTGTTAGAATAGTAGACTTTCATTTAGTAAAAGAATTTGAAAACAGAAACTATGGTTTTTGCAGAAATTATTGTAAAATGTTTTAAATTATACGTAAGAAAATTATATTGTCCCTTTAAATAATGAAAGTGAATATCTACATGAACTGAGTCGGCTTCAGAACCGGGGAGTTTCAGGTTCGAGACCCGATTCCATCGAAGAGCCGTCTTGTAAGTAGGCCTGGTGTACGTTAAATCAGTTGTGGCAAAATGGTTTCTAGCTAGTGTGGTGTGGAGAGGAGATGCCAGCTCAGGTGTCGTCCTCATCATCTGACCGCGGTTGAAAGTTACGAGGCCCGTCCCAAAATCGCTCTTGTGTTACTTTCAAACGAAATAGTTGCATAACTAAACTAAACCAAGGTATAAACAATCTATCCCTGGAAGGATAGAGCCTAAAAGTGTATACAAAATTTCATACAACTAACCCATTAGGTTATATATTTATCTAATTCACTTGTTCTGGAAAAGATTGGCAAAGCTGTGTAAAAAGATTTCGTCCAAAATTCAATAGAAATACACAAATTGCACCTAATACATAATTTCGTTCTTCCATTTCAAAGCAATTTTTTGAGCTCCCAAACAGATAGCCACAATTTCAAAAAAAAAGTGTTTTTCAGACTCCGAGGAAATTTTAAAATATGAAGAATCAAAATCTTGGATTTGAATTACTTGACATTTCTCTTTTTTTCATATAAAATGAAATTAAAATTGAAAAAGAGTACATTTGGTTTAGTAATCATACGATTATAAATCTTTATAGTTATTATGTAATAGATAAATTCGATAAAAAGTAAATTTTCCAAAATGAATTATTGCGCTAAAAACCAAAATATAGACACCACTGTTATTCAAACCCTACTGAATTTAATACAATTATTCAAGCAAAATTTATTACAAAAAAAGTAGAAAGCGATTCGGTCGCATTGTGTTGTACAATCAGATTTCAAGTATTCATTTTTTTTTTAATTCTGGCTAAAACTTTTATCCTACATCTATCATATTCTTATATTCTGTATCAACAAAAGTGATGGACGTATGTGTCAGATATACATACCAATACCACGAAGTAATAAAAATATGCATTGCCAGCTGCTTTTGTTTAGTGTTGTTCCAAGTTCTTTCGATGATCGTTAACCTCGGTTCAATGATCTTGAATTCGGACCATTTTCACCCGCCACAGAAGGATGTTCAACTTTTCGAGAATCATTTCGTCTGACAGCAAAAGGTTAGAGGAACAGATCGACTTTTGAGTCTATTTACCATTTCGGTTTTTTTTTTTTCCCTTGAGGCCGAATATTGGCTTTTTTTTTTTTTTTTTTTTTTCGTGATAGTAATTTCCTATTTATTTGGCATTTTGTATAAACTCTTGCTTCAGAATTTACTTTTTTTTAATTCCAGTTTCAATTTAACTTTTCTTTGTAGAGATTTGGCAGTACCCTCTATTTTATCGTATAATTAAAGCAAAGTTACATTTGTGTCAGCTTTTTCTTTTGTTCTGTAATATGTATCTTTGTATGTTGGCGTCCTATATAGAGTAGGTATTTAGTAGTAGATATAGAGTAGTAGATAGATTACATATTTAGTAGCAGATATAGAGTAGTAGATAGAGTAGATAGAGTAGATATAAAGTAGTTGATAGAGTAGATATAAAGTAGTTGATAGAGTAGATATAAAGTAGTAGATAGAGTAGATATTTAGCAATAGATAGAGTAGATATAAAGTAGTAGATACAGTAGATATAGAGTCGTAGGTAAAGTAGATATTTAGTAGTAGATATAGAGTAGTATAGAAGTACAGTCGCAAAATTTAAGTAAAGTCACTTTTTTTACCACTGAGCCGTTCAGTCCTCGCCAAGTCAGAACAAGTTTCTTTACAATATAACTGAATTATTTAAAATTTATATTTTGTATTTTTACAACAAAACTGAAGTTTTATATGAGATTATAGATTCAGTGTAAATACATTGAACAAAATGGCCATAAGAATTCTAAAATAGAACGGTTAAATATTTGCTACAATTTGAAGTTTAAAAAGTTTTCTAATTTAACCACATAAACATATTATGTATAATGGTACGGGTTTGAATTTAATTACTTTAATATGGTAAAAATTCTGGCACAGAAATTAGGGCTCGGTCGTAATTTAACCCCCATGCTTGGCGCACTTTTCAAAAACGCCAACTTGGCGAAACAGGAGGTTAAACTCCGATTGACCTGAAGTGAGTCATATTCAATAGTAGTGATCTTCCAAAACAGTTCTCGCATTTTCTATAATAAACTTATCATGCAAGAGAACACCTTATGTGACATTTTTAAACAAGTTATGAAATGTTAACTTTTGGTGTGAATTTGGTACTTTTACTGAATATATCTTATCATGCTTGGCGAGTTATTTTGCGGTTAATCTCTAGCATGCGGTTAATAGTATCCCAAAACGGAATTTGTGTTTTAGACATGTTTTCCTCAATCGATTGAAATAAAAATTTGACACAAACTACACTTATAGTCAGTCACTAATTCCCATACCAATCTTGATATATTTAAGCCATTGCGTTTTCGAATTACCGATCAACAGGTTTATTGGATTTGATTCAAAATTTGACAAGTGTCTACACTGCAGATGTAAAATCTGTGCATCGAAACTAATCTATCCAGATGTCTTTGTTTTGTGGTCATCATCGTAACTTATATTCATGATAGGGGATTTTCTAACAAAATTTATTCAAAATTTGATAGTCTGAAAATTTATTGTAATGACCGTATACTAAATTTCAATTTTTCAGCTCACATCATTTTTGACAATCTTCATCACAGACAGATCGATAAACATTTTTCAAAAAATGTGTTTTTTGAGCTCGAGAAGGTCTAAAACGACGAGATTTCTCAAACTCTCGAGTTCAAATGTTTTGACGATTTTTATACTTTCTCTAAACTACATATCACGGAAGTAAAAAAAAAACATTAAATATCATCGTCATTCTATTGCAATTGGAAAAATGCTAATAAAATTAGTTCATAATATGAGTCGTAAATGTCTTTTTTTTTAACACAAGAAGATCTCAAATGTGAAGATTTGTCAAAATCTCGAGTTCGAAGTTTTTGAAAATTACTATCTTTTCTCTATACTACGAATACGAGATTGTAAAAAAGGGCTAATTTTTAAAACAGAACTTAAATTATCCAGTAGTTTCCTTTCAAAAAGTCTTTCGTCTGTTTTTATTTTTAATAATCAAAAATAAATACAATTTTGGATTTATAAATAAAAATAAATTTCTAAACAGGAAAAGACACTGAATTCATGTCTCGTCGTATATAGAATGATCTAATAGAAACAGATAGAACGAGAGAACTGATAAAAATAATTGTTTAAGAGAGCATCAGAACCAGAAAGATATTCTTTTTTATTCATAATTCCAAACGAAATTCTGTTTAAATATGTAAAATTGAGTGACCAGAAATGTTAACTGAAATATTGTTCTTGGATTTCAAATATAATTTTCGTACTAAATTTTTTTAAATAGTGATATTCTTCAGTATACTTTCGCCCCATTTAGGGAATTAGCGACGAACATTTTTATTTTTATGGGATTTTTTAATGTTCCGTGTAATAAGATGAGATACAATGCATTTTTAGAAGAAGAAAAATATCAATAACTGACAAAGAAAAATTTATTCTATCCTATTTATAACGACCAGATTTATTTAAAATCCATCCATTTAGAACAGGTAATATTTATTTTAATATTTGTTTGCATGTAAACTCAGTAACTTAAAGATGAAAAGACTCAAGTTTATGCTCATTCTTAAGTTGCATTGGCAGCTTATCAAACTGTCTGTCTTGTAAAACACTAATGCATAAATAAGCACATTCATTTTTCTTTATTATTAGAAGCGATTTCCACTAAAAAAACAAATTTATTATTTTTAAAAAATTCCAACAAATTTTATCAAAAATTACTACCCAAAACGTAAATACAGAAAATTTTCAAAAACATTCAAAAATATTTTAATTTTTAAATGACCTCTTTACAAATTTTTTGATATATATATTTGCATTTATAAAAAATTGTTTAAAATGCATTTTTACTCTTCGGAAAGTATTTGTAACATTTGATATAATAATATTCAAGATTTAATATTTTCAAAATTTTTAACTGAAACTGAAAATTAAAATTTGGATAAGGAATGAAATTTTCCTTTAAATATGGAAAAGGCCATATTTAAATGCCATTCGAAAATAAAATGAATATAGTATTAAACATCTTACTTTTAAAAAGGTCTTGCCAATCATATTCAGATTCTGAATCATACTTCCCAAATCTGTAATCGTCCCAAGCCCTTGGTCTATCCATTTCGCGAGATATAATTTCCATAAGAACTTAAAGCAGGGATCAAGAGAATTTTTCTATCAAAATCCATTCGTGCATTTTTCTCTTAGAACAGAAACACATGTTCAGGTTAATGGTTAATATTGAAAATATTCTATCGAACAATTCAAAGTAATTAACTTTTCTGTGAATACAATTATTAAGAAAATACTTTTACTTCTGAACGATAAAAGTTTCTCATAGAAGCTTTCATAGAGATATCAATGTATTAATATTTTTTTTCTCTCAGAATTTCTCTTAGACTTTTACGACGTCCCCTTTTATTGAATTCAAGTGGTCATCATAAGAGTTGCATAGCAGCCGAAAGTTTTAACAAAACTTTCCAAGAAGATCAAGAACCGTAAATCTTTTAACACCAGTCACAAAACAGATAACGGATACGATATTGATTCCATTCGAAGGTGTCAATATTCATTTCACGTATACGGCAGAATCACGAATCCCTGGAAGTTGTTTAAGTGTCCGGACAATGAAATTGGAATTTCTTATAGAGCATGACCCAGTTGATTAAAAGCAGATCGCTACCGACACGCGAATTTGTTATTTTCATTGTTACTTTTCCTTTCGATCAATATTTAAACTGATATGCGTGAGTTTTTTTTATCATTTATTTATCCGTTTTCTTTCCCCGTAATGGTGGGAGTTAACTGCAACTTCGATTCGATGTTAATAATTTAGTTGTCTTTTAATGATGGTGATGGAACTTTCCTGTTTATTCCCTGAAGAAGAATACTAAATGTTTAAAAACCCTCTTTACGAATAACGATCGATCAGAATGCATAATTTTCCAGAATAAAGCAGGTGCATCCTGTTCTTTTATTAAGATTGCTTCTGCTTCCTGATTTGCTGATTGGTTCTTTTATTCGTAAATAAACAAATGTTTCGAATGGACATAAAACGAACATCTGCCGTTAAAAAAGAATTTCGCCGGCAGATGTTGATATAAAAAAATAGAAGTTTTATAAGAACTTTTTTTTCTTTTTAGTTATAATAAAAGAATTTATTAATTTTATTCAATGATTATGAGTTAATTAATAAGTTATTCATAGATCGGGGAACTTCTAGGTTCTAATTAAGTCAGTTTTATCAGAAAATCTAAAAATTTTTAAAAATTTTAACAATTTTGGAAATTAATATTTAGACTGGTTTAATTTTCAGAAATCAGAAGAAAAAAATTAATAAAAAAGGATACCTGACTTTCAGATATAAAAAGTATCAGAAAAAAAGCATTTAACTCTGACGTATATTATCATTATTAAATTTGTTAACTTAGGATTCAATACATTGATAATTTCAGTAAAATTTCAATCATAAAAATAATATGCTTAATTTTCAGAAATGATTAATAAAATTTTAAAATTATATATTCATAAACTATATTTCATTTTCAATGAAGACAAATAACATAGCCAAGTAAACCGAATGAAAATAAACCAAGTGAAACTTGAGAAGAATTAAATTTCTTTAAACCGATTTGGTTATAAGGACAATTTTAATATCAGTTAAATTTAATTAATTATAATATTGAAAAAAGAAAAATTAATTGGTTTTCACAAAGTCATTTTGAAATCAAACATTTACAAAATAATCTTTAAAGGAACAATATTGGTTTTCGTTCATTCTTAGACGCTTTTCTTTTTCTTCAAATATTTATTATTTCGACTTAATGCTGAAAAGTCTTTTTTAATAGTAAAAATTAAAAAGAAGCAGAAAATAGCATTAAATACAATAAAGAATCAAATAATAGCTACTGTGGTTCAGTTTCGCTGAATTGCAATAATTTTTATTCGGAATTAATGGAAACATTCAGATTGTATGTCATACATTTTTTTCATGGAATTGTGCTATAAAATTCCAGAAACTGTTAGCTATTTGTTAGTCCATTGCAATGCTGACTATAAACAAGAGAGTTTCTTGGCATTATAATGCTGAATAGATTTCAATAAATCTTATGAATAAAGACATTTACGTGGTCTTCTGAAGCTATTTCACAAAGAAATCAGTCTTTCAAATCGATTTCATATTCGAAACACATAATCTAAAGAGAAAAAAATATATTGAGTCAAACTATATCTTAACAATTTCCAAACCCAAATTCCTAGTAAACCATTCAACACATCATATAAATCAGTTTATTTTAACCTAAAGTCATTCTTGAAGAAAAGTTCAATGAATATTTTTTTTTATTCTTTTGTTCTTGGTGATTGAATTGAATTGAAAATGGCTGAAAGCATTCATTTCGAACATTTATGCATGTTTTAGAATAATTTTAGCATCACATTGTTTTCTAGAATATAGTACTGAGAAGCTCAGAGTCTTGATCAGATTTTTAAGAGTTTTATTGGAATTGCATTTAAGCGAAACAATAGACTTCTGAAAGAGGAAGTGCATGTCAGAATCCAAATGTTAAAAATCTAGATCTTTCTTTGATATACAGCTTAATTCTTCCGTTTGAGAAAACACAATGGGGTATTCATTCTGGATATTAAATTAGATGAATTTGATGATATATTTCTTGATCCGTTCTCCTTCGTTAGATGCTAAAAATTTTCAAACTTCTTTTAATAAAAGTTTCTTAACGTATTATTTGTTTTGGAAGAACATTTCTTTTCATTCTTTTAAAATACAAAAAAAGAGAATATAAAAATCGGATCCACTGAAATTGCATCGGGATTGAAAATATTGAATTCAAAAGACTTGCTGTTGTTGTTCTTGTGACTATTTTGAACCAAATTTTTGCGTAGTAGCTTCTGAGGGTATAAACTCCTGAACACCCGTGGACAGAAGTCTGACTTCTAGTTCGTATGAAAAAGACAAAAACACACACTCGCTTGCACAATCCTTTTTCACAAGGGGGGAGAGGGTCATTCACCCACCTCACAAATAGAACACAGAGGGTAGAGCAACCATTTTTAAACCAAGACTCGAATCCGGGACGCCTAGATCTCGAGGAAGAGGAGCTGCCCTTAGGCTAGGACTCCGGTACACAAAAAGGCTTAAACTAAAAATTAAACATTTATATAAAGTTTAAAAAATTACCGTTAATGTCCCTACAAAAGCTTTCTTCTTCATGAATGAAGAAAGGTTTTAAAACTTATGCTTAATTTAATACAAAGAATTTGGCTAATATAAGGAAAAAAACTTTAAAAGGACATAGAACTTTAATAGGACATTTTTTTGTAAATTATTATTTTTTAATAGTAGAACTGCATAACCATCAACAATTATTTCACTTTTTTAAATAAAATTTGCCTCCATTCTATCAGGTGATTGAATATAATACACAATAAAATATTAGAAATAATTGCCAATAAAATGTAACTTATATAATTATAATAATAACTTATGTTACAATAATAATATAACTTAAAACAGCTATTTGATTTGAAAAGCTAATGACTTCCTACAAAATCTCGTATAAAATTGAAAAAACAAGTTGAGTTGTTCCTTACTACTGTTCAAAATAATTAAAATCCCTTTAATTTTAATGTTGTAACTAAGAAATAAGTTTCGATTTATTATATGCAGTTTAATTTATTTTTTTCCTTTATTACTCTTGTTACAAATCATGTATTATTTAGAAGTAAGAATTTTCAGTGAAAAAAACAGATAAATTGTGGAATTGAGTTTAAAGATTGGCAGGAGAAATGGAATTATTCCATCAAGGGATTAACAACTTATCAACATTTTAATAACGTTTCGGTTAACCGAATATAGGGGGATTTATACACTGGTATGTATACATTGCTATACACTGGTCCTGGTGTATTCTCTGTGCATCAAAGTCGTTTCTTTGACCAAAGTTTGATTTGTCAGTGTGGTACCGAAAAAGGATATGTAAATTACGTGATCAAAGCGTGTGCACTATAGGGACTTGGCAAAATTCAACCTACGTATTGGCACAATTCCGCCAACATCTAATAAGCCAGTAACTATCACTAAACATCGGTGGTCATTTTTGTAGAGTGGATAAATTACTGGACTTCAAACCCGAACAGAGAGAACACAGACTCAGATGGCCGAAAAATTGGGTACCTCTTGAAATTGAAGAAATCATAAAAATTCTAGTCATTAAATCTTTTAATTGGAACATTTTGTCAAATTTTTTGTATTTAGCTCTCTTCTAATTTAAAAAGTTAACATTCATATAATGTATTTTATGCCATTTTTATGTTACACAATTTAATATGTAATATAAAATGCAATGTTTTTTTCCCTATTCTCTTTTGTACCAATATGTATTTCTCTAAATGGTTCGTTATTGTTTTTATTTGTTTTGTAAAATAAATTACTTTTCAAAATATTTATATAAGCGATAAAAATACTTTGGAATTAGTCCCCTATTTCACAACTGTGCCTTGAAAAAGGAATTAGAATTTTTAATACTTTTGTTCTGATATTTCATTCACTGTTGTACATACAATTGTAATACTGTCATGAAGATATAAATAAACACACCATCAGGTTTAAACTAACAAACAAGTTTATTGAAGGAAAGTAGCGACTTGCAACTGTGTAAAATCGAGAAGTTGCCCATACTAGTGGGTATCAGCTTTTATACAAGAACAGAATATTCCAGAAAAATTAATTTGTACAATAAGGGAAGGTCCAGAACTTTAGAGAACATAAGGAAACAAACGAAAAATTCATACTTTGGATGCAACAGCCATGGCATCGAACCAGCAAACTACATGTTTGGATTGTGTGCTTTTGACCATTCGGCCACTGAGCTCGTGGTAAACGTTCTTTATGCCGCAATATCATCAAGTGCAGTTTGTTCCCTTGTGCTTGAGGGGTTGCTCTTTGGTGGCCCCATCAAATTTTCCGCATGGCATCTGGTTACATCGGGGTATGGATCTACACTTAGGATATTAAGAGCTTCTTTAAAACTGCATAACATTTGCCCATTTAGCGCTTTATACTTTATAATTATCTTGTTTATTTGTTCTCATGAGGTCAAATATGATTTTTGAGTGAAGATTTCTTTGAAAATTTTACAGAAATCTACAAATGTGGTGTATACCAATATCATTTCAAATTTAAACATTTTTGAGCTATCGGATTCATAGATAGACATAAGTAATACCGAGCTATATAGATAGACAAAGGTGATCCAGAGCTATCTAAATAGGCATAGGTAATCCAGAGCTATCTAGACAGGTAATCTCGAGCTATCTAGAGAGACAGAGGTAATTCCGAAAAAAGTGCTTTTCGGTTTCAGGGAGATCTAAAACTGAAATATGTCAAAATCTTTAGTTCAGATTATTTTATCGATTACAATAATTTCTCTTTTTGTATTTCGTATACAAAAACGTTAAAAAAATTCCACCTAACCTCAATTCATGAACAGGATTTATTTGATTATATCTATTTAACTATTTAAACTGATACTCTGTAAATGAGTAAATCCAACGGCAAACCATTCTAAATAATCCACAGATGCTCCAATAAATAACAGCAATTTAAATAATCTTTCTCCAGCGTGATGGGAGGCTATTTTCATTACTGCAATAATCCCTTTATGAAAATTTATGCCGTTTCGTGCTTTCGGGGAAGTAAACAAATGACACAGATGTTAATTTGGGACCAAAATCACCGCCAAATTTGCTTGCGAAACTAAAGTATTGGAAAACAATTTATATGAATAAAAAAACACAGCCGTTTTGGCTTTCTATTTAAGAGAGTTCTCTTTCGAATAATCAGAATTTTCATGTTCAAAATATCGAAATCATTTATAAATCGATGATTTTTACATTATGTTGACTAAAAAAGCGTCGAGAATGGGAAAGATGGTATTTAAATTACTTATGTTGTTTTTTGATTATTTTACTTTGATTGGACTCCAATTCAAATGAAGGGTATAGTAGCTTCTGAGGGTAAGGACCCCTGAACATAGGATGGAAGAGGACTGATTTTAGTTCATATGAGAATGACACACACACACACTAACTTTCACAACCTCTTTTTATAGAAAGACTTTTTCACACACCTAGTAGATAGAATACAGGGTTGAGAACAACCGTGCCTGAGCCAGGACTAGGACCCAGGTCACCGATTAAGGGGAAAACTCGTTACTCTTATGCCATGACACCAGCATGACCAGACAAATTTCTAGGTGGAAATCGTCATTTGGATTAGGACATTAAATATTGCCTTCCCATAGCTTATGTACAATTATAATTTATTTAAAGCTAATTTTTATAGGTATTGTACTGATTAGTGGACTCTATGTTCAAAGTCAAAAAAAAAAGGTCAGGAGGAGAGAAGTTGTGATGGAATGACGTGATGGTGAGTGGTGTTACGTGGTATGACGATGTGTGTGTGTTGTGGTTCGTGGAATATGACCTCAGAAAACTGTTAACAAACGACCCATTTAAATGCTGAAACCCCTTTATATCTTTATAAAGTGGTATATATATGTGTGTACTTGCGATGTGTGTGTGTGTGTGTGTGTGTGTGTGTGTGTGTGTGTGTGTGTGT
>JAPMOQ010051645.1:0-27815 GCA_026543055.1 Argiope trifasciata
ATATATATATATATATATATATATATATATATATATAAACTTTTGAATTTTATTGTAATACTTCGAAGTTGTTTTTTTATCAATAAAATCATGGGTTTTGTATTCAACAAATAAAATTAGTAAATGCATTCTTAATTTTCCTAATAATCTATTACTAAGGACGAATGTATGAATGTACATACGCTCTAAAGTTGAAGTTTTGGCCATGAGATACTAAACTTGGCACACAATACTTTGAAAGATAAACATATGCACTTTGGAGCGAGTTCTTTGAAATTTTACATAAAACTTTATTTAGTTAAAAATAAATTCAAAAAGTTGGAGTTCTTCTGCAATAGTTCCGAAAGTATTAAAAAATAAACAAAAGTAAAAAAATGGTGTAAAAATTATCAACTTAAATTCAAAAAATTTTTAAGTGCTATTAAACTTTTATTCTCATGTTTTTTCTCTTTTCCTTAATTTTAAAAAAATATTTTGGGCATATTTTACACTATATATTCATTGTTGAAATGAAATTCAAATGGTTTCCACTACATTTATTTGCAAGTATTTCATCCTTGTTTTCTTTTTTTCCAATTACTAATGATGAAAATATGCACTCTGAATTTATTTTACCATGCTGGATAGGTTTTTGGCGTATGTGTTGGCGGAATTGTGCCAATAAGTAGGTTGAATTCCGCCAAGGATCAAACCTGCGATGCTCGGGTTTGAAGTCCAGTAACTTATCCACTAAACAAAATGGCCCCCGATGTTTAGTGGTAGTTACTGACTTATTAAGATGTCACCACAGGTTTCCTTAAAGGCATGTCTTTAATAAAAATTTTGAAATTTCACAGTTCTTACAATTAAAATTTAACTTCAGAATCAAACACTAATGAGAAATTTTTAATGTGCTTCCTTCTTAAACACCACTATCCTTTTCTATGATATACTTGGATATGTAAAGATATGGATAGAAAATTAGTGAAAAGCATAGCACACTCAATAGCATTTCGTAAGGCATTCAAAATAGTATGAGGCGTGAGTCTATGAAAGTTTGGACAAAAATATTTTGTCAAAGAATCATTAAGACCGAGTGTGGTAATATCTGCAAGCCTTTCTCCCTAACTGTCTAATAAAACTTTTATCCCAAAGAATGCCTTGAATAGCATTGTGTATAATAGTTACGCGTATATATAACTTTGGCGTGGATTTAGCATTTTTAGTGAATCTCTCGCATCCTCGGCTAGTTATTTGGTGATTAATCCCTGGCATGTGGTTAATAATACTCGAAGATCTAATTTATATTTTCGATGTATTTTTCTGAATCGATTAAAATTAAAATTTGACATAAAACAATATTTGTAATCGCAAAATCACATACCAAATAGGCTATATTTAAGTTATTGCTCCTACTAGTTATCACGCTTGCATTTTTCTAAAAATGCAGATTGGCAAACGTTCAATCCATGGAATTCGGTTCAAAATTTACATGGCATCTAAATTATAGAGGTTAATTCTGTGTGTCGAATTTGTTTATATGATTTTATTATTTTTAATTTTTGTTTTTATTCAACTATTCTATTTGTATTTTTTGGTAAAATCCTATTTTAGCCCACCTCTGGCGACTTTTTTAAAATCTCGCCAATTTTTCAAAATCTCGCCAAATCGAAAGTATTTGAATTAAAAGGTTAAGAAAAAAGAATTCTTACCTTTCGCCAAAAAATTCTTATTATTCGTCAAAAGTGGGCTAAAATAAGATCGACCCTATTTTTTTTTTTTTCATTCTTTGTATATGTGAGATAAGCGCTCTTGAGATTTTTATTTCAAGCAATTTCCTCCAAAGTGTTGATATGGAACTGGTGCAAGCAGACCCAGCTCGTTTTCCGTTAAAAAAGAATTATTCGCTCACTATTTGTAAGTGGGATTTTCTATCTATCTATAAATAAATAAATATGTTATGGCCGAATCCCGAAGTTCGATCAGTTCCCGAATTGACCGGGGTACTGGGTCAATGTCCGATGTACTGGAAATGAATGTATATGCAACTTTGGCTGGCCACTTTCCGAAGTGCCCTGAACTCCCTGGCCAAAGCTCGATGTGCTGAAGCAAGACTGTTCGGTAGGGAGCGCAGCTGTCGATTCCGGTGTGATGACGACATACACATGGTAGCTGGATGATAGCTTTGTTTGTTTTCTCAAAGGGAGAGGAAATTTTCATAAGAGACCGGGAGGTTTTGGTACTGTGAGCTCATTACTGACTAAAACTTCTCCTTTCAAATTACAGCCCACCTAGGACCACCGTACCTCCTTGGCCTTTGTTCCGAAGGACGATCCTAGGAGCCTAAGAGGGGTTGATTCGTTGGAAAACTCCTCTGTGGCTGCCATAACGTGATTGTCATTAGCATTACAGTATACAAACACCAAAAATTTGGATCTTTTTCTTCTGACTTTGGCCGATCACCCCATGCCATTTCGCGAACTGGCTGGCCAAACCCCGAAATCAAGGAAAGATCGGATATTGGCCGGACATTATGAGGCGATATTGGCTGTTTCGCGATTTGGCTGGCCAATTCAGGAACTGGCCGAACTTCGGGCTTTGGCCGGAACATATATTATGTGTTTAGTTTAGTTATATTAACGTCCCGTTTTGAAGCAACACTAGAGCTATTTTGGGATAGACCATGTAATTTTGAACCGCGATCGGATGACGAGGTCAACACTTGAGCTGGATCCCTCTCACCAAACTTCCACACCACACCAGTGGGAGGAGGTTTGGCCCCGATAGATTTAATATGCAATAGACCTGCTAACACGGCGGTTCTTCGGTGGAATCGGCCCTCGAACCTGTAATCCTCGGGTTTCGAAGTCGAAACCTTATCACCAGGCTACCGCGGCCCCTTCATATATTTTGTGATCAACGCTCATATGTGTTATTATATATGTATGTGTGAAAATAAGCAAAAAAAAAGCAAAGACATTCTAGTACAAAATTTTATGTATTTGCTCTCTTCTTTCTGTAGTAGTGTTAAATTGTATTCAAACAGTCGGACTGACAGACTTCCTCATCATTCCTTTGGCAGAAAAACTGTATAGAAAGAATTCCATCCGCCTAGCTTAAAAGTTGTTGCTTTTTTAAATCGTCTTTGTCACAGACAGAGATATAGAATTCAGGAAGGTCTGAAACGTAGAGATTCATCAAAATCTCAAATCCGATTTTTTCGATGTATACTATACTTTCTCCATATTCAGTACATAAGAAAGTAAAATAATAATAATAAAAAGTCATTGTGGCTGTGTGCTTATGTTTCAAATCCCCTCCTAAACCGCGTGGCTATATTTGACCAAATTTTGGAAGTTTATTATATATAGTACTAGACGCCTTTGGCGACCACCTGGTTCTCCAAGAGTAATGGGGTCTAAGATTTTCAATTAAATACTTATGTGCCTTGCTCTCTTTATAATTTCTCTGCCAGATATACTTAAACTTCGAAAGTCACGTAAAACTGATTTACTAAATTAATGATAAAGATGTTGCAAACGATCATAAAAACCTTTGTCTTGTATTTCTTTTTTAGAAAACATAACATTTAATATTTATTTAATTTCATCCAATCGCGTGGTGAATGTTACATTTTTTTTCGATTATATTTGCAGTCATAGTTAATTTATTTTTTAATTTGAACTTCTGTCAGTATGATTTCAACAGTTTGATAAAAGCTGTTTTTTTCCCTTTGCTCGTTCATTATTTATTTTAGAAAATGTCACATATTATATTTTTTTTATTTTATCCAGTCACGTGCTAAAAGTTGCATTTCTTTAGATTTAATTTGTAATGATGGTTGTTTTTTTTTAGTTTGAACTTCCGTCAATAGGATGGCAACATGCTGATAAAACCTAATTTTTCCCCCTTGACGTGCTCGTGCAAATTAAATTTTATTGTTTTGTCCGAAATATATTGTTGAAAACATGGTTAAAATATTTCTTTAAAAATTCGTTAAAAATAGAAGCTTAAGTTATACATTAAAACAAAGATACCATTAGAAAGCTAATTTTTTAATCTTTAAATTGATGTAAAAATCATGTTTGTGTGATAATATTTTCGGAAGTTATAGCGAAAAATCGTCGAAATTTCGCTTAATTTTTAATTAATTCAAATTCTAATTAAAAATTCGAAAAAAGGGCTCCGAGGTACACATTCCCAACCTCCAAGGTATACATGTACCAAATTTGGTAGCTGTAGGTCCAACGGTCTGGTCTGTAGAGCGCCAACACACACACACACAAACACACACATTGAGCTTTATTTTATACTAGCCGCCTTTGGCGACCAGCTGGTTCGCCATGAGTAATGCGCTCTAAAATTTCCAATTAAATCATATATTTTTTAGCCAAAATTTAAGAAATAGTTTAAGTTAAAAGATTCAGTTATTAGTAGTCAAAGAGTCGGTAACTTTATTCGGAAAATCTTTTTGAGTTTAATGCTCTAATAATTTATCGATTATGCTTCCAAAATATTAAATATGTTTTTTTAAAGAAAGCGAAAAAGGGAAAAAATTATTGAATTAATGATACAGATATTGCAAACGATTATAGAAATATGCCATTAAGTCGGGATTTCAATGCATATCCTGTCTAAATTCAATCAGGTTTACTGTAAATAAAGATAATTTATGGAGTTAATGATATAAATATTGCAAACGATTTCTTAGAATCCTTGCCTTTCATTTATTTTTATAGAAGATATCACATTTTATATTTATGTTATTTTATCCAGTCACGTGCTGAAAGCTGTATTTCTTTAGATTTGATTTGCGATAATAGTTGTTGTTTTTTTATTTGAACTTCCGGTATTGTTTTATTTTATTTTATTCAGTCACGTGCTAAAAAAACATGGTTAAAATATTTCTTTAAAAATTCATTAAAAATAGAAGCTTGAGTTATACATTAAAAACCCTGATACCATTAGACAGCTAATTTTTTAATCTTTAAATTGATGTTAAAATCATGTTTGTCCGATAATATTTTCGTAAGTTATAGCGGAAAAACGTCGAAATTTTTCTTAAATTTTAATTAATTCAAATTCTAATTAAAAATTCAAAAAAAGGGCTCCGAGGTGCACATTCCCGACCTCCAAGGTATACATGTACCAAATTTGGTAGCTGTAGGTCCAACGGTCTGGCCTGTAGAGCGCCAACACACACACACACACGCACACACATTGAGCTTTATTATAAGTATAGAAGTATAGATTATAAAGAATTCTATCAAATTTTGCAAGTGCAAAAATTGATGAAATATTTAACCAATGAAAAAACAACAAAAATTTGCCTTTCAAAACCTACTGAATTTATGATTTTTTCTGTTAAATTTTTCTTTTATTTTAATATGCCTTCCGATAAAGCTTTTAATAATTTTAATTCACAGGTTTATCATTCTAAGAACAACTAAGTATAGTATACAACTAAAGCTCAATATATTTCAATTTTTTGTGAATAAAATTTATAGCACTAACATAACAAACATTATTGACTTATTGAAACACTGTTTTAAGCATTTTTTGTTTATATCGTTAAAAAAAACCCTTAAAACTTTCTTTTATTTTCTAATTTTTTTAGCTAGAAAAACATTTTATGATTGATTTTGATGATACTATCGAACAAAATTTTTGAATTTGCCACCATTTGTGCTTTAAACTGTTGACAACCCAATTAAAAATCCATTTGACAGTTGATAGTTTAGGCCTAATAAAAATGGAACGTTACACGTCAGAACAATGTCTTCAACCTTTTCGAATTGGCTCCTGAAGATTTCCGTTTTGGCGTACACGAATATTAAATTGCTTTTAGAAAATATCCGTTTGAAAAAGGCGCTTATTATTCCGATTAAAAAAACGAAGAAAATAAGTAGTGACAGCGATTTATCAGACATATTCGTGATTATTCGAAGAATTGTTCGGCAAAAAGTTGTTAGATTATTCTATTCTAACTGCTCTTTCGTATCGAGTTAAAAGTTTTGCACGTAAAAGGTGTCCCAAAAATTGATTCAAGAATTAAATTTGCCACCGTTCGTGCAATAAAGTTTCAGTAAACCTATTTATTAAAGCATTTTATAGCTAATAGTTAAGGGTTAGTAAAAATGGAGCATTACACGTCTGAATAACGTATAAATGCAAGATTTGAATTAAATAAATAAACGTTTTTTTCTGTAAATTGTTATACTTTTATTGAATCCTAAAGTACACAGGATAGGGTTAAGCATGGTATAACACATAGAGCAAATGGTCTCTACGGCTTTGCTGGTACATACGCACTCTTTTGTCGAAAGTTTCCACGACCATTTTGCATAAATGTGGCTGAATTCCGTTGATGTAATGTTGAATTTCTTTCTTTAATGCATGCTTGATTGTAGAATTGTTGGCATAGATCTTTGATTTTGAATAACAGTATAAAAAGAAATACAATAGTGTTAAATGGCACAATTTAAAGAACCAATTCTCAAACTTTGACTTTCAGGCTTTAATTATCTTTGAAACAATGAGCATGTTTAATAAATGAACATAAAAAAACATTATTTTATGTTTCAAGTCTCCGTTTTTGCTAACCCTAAATTATCAGCAGTCAAATGGTATTTTTAACTAGGGAGACCAACACTTAATGCACGAACGTTGGTAAATTCAAATATTGTGTTAATTTTGAGACACTTTTTATTGTTAAAAAATTACCAAAAATCTCGAAAACTTTGCACGAGTACTAAATCGGTGATGTAAAAATCCATTTTTTTGGATTAATATTGTCGGCAGTTAAAAATCGTGTGTGTGTGTGATTTTTACCGCACAAACGATTTAATAAATAATTATGAACTGCCAAAGTCGACACAGATATGATTTGGTGGATGAGATTATATACTCAACAGGAATTTTCTTGAAATTTTACTTAGAATTTCCATTATTAATAAATCCAAGAGATGATGACATTTTGCTGCAATACGATTTTCACGATATTATAATTGCATGAAATTGACTGTTATTCCATCAAAGAATTTTAAAAATTGCCTTTTCAATTATATCAATTCAGTTATATCTTTTCAATTATTTAGTTAATTGCTAATTGTTAATTTAGTTAATTTTGTTAATCAGTTAATTTGTTAACACAATATTTTGAATTGGGACAATTTTATTAAATTTTCGTGTAATTTTCAACGATGGATTTTATTACTGAAATAAAATTCAAACTATTTTAATTGTTTCATCAAACATTTATTCCCGTGGTTACTTTTTTTTAAATGAAAATTAAGAAAGAACCATTTCGTAAATTATACTCGTAGCCTTCATAGAGTTAAGAAAGAGAAATTACGGTACTTCTAAATATATTATAAAATTAGATTAAAGCTTAGAGTATTTCACTTCCAATGCCGTTATGATGATATGGAACTTGAAAGCTCATGTATGTAACAAATGTAAGGCTATTAAAATAACATGGTTTTAATGTTTATTATCATTTGACGATCAAAAATATTTTATTGAAGAAACCATGAATATGATCTTGAGCATAAAAGGTTTAGTTCCAATCATCATTCTAAGCGACCCAGGTGGTCACGAGAGGCGATTAATTCAATAAATACATTTGAATCTATTGTTTTTTAAATTTATTGATAACATGATATCAATGAAACAATTAAAATTACTAAATATCTTTTACCATTAAAAAAACAAACCCGCATCAGATCTTGAAGAACATCGAACGCAAATTCACTTTATCTTTTTGGCATGTCAATAACCATCTAATAATTAGAAGAAATCGTTTCTCCTCGATACTTAAGAATGATCAATCTTCCCCTCCCCTCACTTTCGTCAAACTCGGTGAGAAAAGAAAAACAAAAACAAAACAGAACCATTGACCGAGAAAAAAGAATCATTCGCTTCCAACACTTCCATCATTTGTTATTTGGGCGTGGCTTGCCAGATATGTACAAAGGTTAATGAATGAATGAAGACAAAAAAAAGTGAAAGACGTGGAACAAAATTCGAAATCGATCTAGTTGGCCATATTGCGATCGAAACAAACGATTGGAAGGCAACTGAGTCGGTGACGTCACGGAGTTGATGTTTCTATGGATACCAGTAAGCTATGAATGAGGAAAGGTAAAAAGATGGTAATAATAATACCTAAGCGATCGCCTGCGATTTAGGAAACTGATGGAATCGGTAAACTGTGCCAAAATGCAAATTGGGAGTATAAAGTTGGCACAATACCACGAAGAAGTAATTTAAACATAGCATTAAATTTATATCGAGAAAACTGTTAAGAATGGTTTAATATTTGAACATTTGAGTTACACATTTGGCAACATGCTTAATTATTATTTTTACCGGAATTTGTTTGATTTCATTCTTTTTGAAGTTTAATTAAAAATTAATTTGGAATTTTGCTTGTAAAAATGTGAAATTTACAAAAATTCCCTATTCCTAGTATAATTTTTTAAATAATTTTTGGCGCAATTTTTTTTTTATTATTTACATGGAAAAAAAATGTACGGCAAAAATTCCTATAAAATGTTTTACGAGTTTTTAATTATGAATATTTTTAGAGAAGGTATTAGAAGTATGACATTCTTATTTCTTTAAGAGATTTAAGAAAAATATTTTTTATATAAATTTAGCATGCATTTAATACAAACGAACAATATATTTTCTCCCTCCTTTAGATAAAATATTCATAAAGTTTTTTAATCCACAAAAAATTTGATCTCTCTGAATCCGAAAATATTTTCTAGGGAAACTAGTATATGTATATGTTTGTCTGTGCGCATATAAACACGGTAACTCACTAATGCAACAATATAAGGCAGAAAATCAGGACGAGATGAAGATCTAGTTTATGCTCAAATTATTCACACATTATGGATAATGCTAACGCTCAGACTTGCTAGATTCTAAAAAATCAAAGATTGAAACCACAGGCACTATTTCTTAGTTTCTTCGATGATATCCGTGTAATTTGACTGATACGTACAATTACAAACATTTGTAATGTAACACCTCGCTGTTTATCAGGGAATATATTTGATAATTCTTTGTTATACTTGACTACCTTAGATAATATATTTTTTATTTCGTGTACATTGTATAGTAATCGTAGTTCGTACTTGCATACATAGATATAGTAATCATCTAAAGACTAGAACTTGAGAATTTAACGAATCTTTCCGTTTTAGACCTCTCTGAGTTAAAAAAAAAAAAAAAAACATATTTTTGGAAAATATCAATTCGTTTGTGATAAATATAATCAAAATCGCTTTGAGCTGAAAAGATGAAATTTGGCATATGATCTTTACACCAAATTTGCAAATTCCTATCAAATTTTGACTAAAATCCTTTCAAAGCAAGTCTATCTGCCCGGCTGTTCGAATATCAGTCAACACGATAATTACAAAATTAAAAGAGGCTATACAGATTTAACATCTATAATGTAGAACCTGTCAACGTTGGAGCCAAAAAAAAAAATCCCAGATTGACTATCTGTCGGTCTTTATCTTCAGGAACACTTAAAAACGATAATTCATAAACACAGACGTTTAAATATATCACATGTGATATAGAAATTTATGACAATTGGTGCAGCTTTCGGATACTATTAATCGCATGCCAAATATCAAATAACTCGCCAAGGATGATGCGATGGATTCAGTAAAAACGCTAAATTCACGCCAAAAGTTAATATTCATAACAATTGTACGCCACTGCCAGTCAATACGCTTTCAGACATGACAAAATTATTAGAAATAGTGCGAGAAAGTTTGAGGGGGATCATACCCATTAGTTTTATTACCATTGTTTATTTGTACTTAGTCCTTTAAAAAAAACCCGTCTTTTAACGTTTTCCAGCGAGATAATTGGGGTAAACTGACCACTCATCATCTTGCCTCGAATGCTTCTTAATTGCTTTCTACTTGGCGTTAATATCCATTTCTTATTTTTGTGCGTTTTGCTTGATAAGCGTGTTACACAAACTATTCCTATTTTCCGATCGGATTAAAATAATAAGGGTAAATTGACGACCCCGTTATCATGTCTGAAATGCTGCTCCATATTATTTTCAACTTGGCATTTATTACTCATTTTGAGCAATTTTTTTTCAACTATATATATTGTTACGATTTTTTTTCTTTCTGGGTGTATTTGGAGGTAATCCAACAGCCAGATTCTCACAAAAATAAAACTCTTTATTTTTAGTGACCTCTATAACTCTGAAGTAACTCAAAGCAACAGCAGTTGCATCAGTCAGCAAGAAATATCCAATTAATCACAATAACACCGCGCACATTCAGTCGCTAGCTCAACAGCTCGCCTGCTGTCCAAAACTCCAACTCCACTACTCCCCTGCACCACACCACTCTTGATTGCGACTGCGATGACAGGTTTCTCGGGGATCCAGTCCTCGGAAAAGGACCATCCCCTTTTTGACTGTGACTGTAGTAGCTATGGCGTTTAATATTTTAACATGGACTAGAGTGAGTAACTGGAGTGATATTTTAACATGGACTAGAGAGATTTTTTAACATGCACTGGAGTGAGTAACTGGAGTGATATTTTAACATGTACTGGAGTGATATTTTAACATGGACTGATTTGAGTAACCGGAGTGATATTTTAACATGGACTAGAGAGATTTTTTAACATGCACTGGAGTGAGTAACTGGAGTGATATTTTAACATGGACTGGAGTGATATTTTAACATGGACTGATTTGAGTAACCGGAGTGATATTTTAACATGGACTGATTTGAGCAACCGGAGTGATATTTTAACATGGACTGATGTGAGTAACTGGAGTGATATTTTAGCATGGACTGATATGAGTAACTGGAGTGATATTTTAACATGGACTGGAGTGAGTAACTGGAGTGATATTTTAACATGGACTGATGTGAGTAACTGGAATGATATTTTAACATGGACTAATGTGAGTAACTGGAATGATATTTTAACATGGACTGGAGTGATATTTTAACACGGACTGAACCACCAGTGAAAAAGAGTAAGTTAATTCTTGGGACGAGGTTGACACTCAGAGGGTTGACACTCGGTTTGGGATTGATTGTTAGGACTTGTGCTATTTGGAATCGTTACACTATTGGTTGGCTCTGGAGGGGTAGGTGGATGGGTATGCTGCCTAGAGTAGACGGTGACCTAGCGATTTTATATCTGTGCGGAAAAATTAGTGAAGTATTTTAATGATAATAGATAAGGAATTTAGAGAAGAAAGTTTTAAGGTCTTCTAAGTTTCGGGTTAGGGTGACTTAGGTTAGGTTATCACTTAGTGATTAATAATATTGCTTCGTTAATAATTTTATTTAGGTTGTTAAAAAAGTTAGTCGCAAGTTTTTGCATGAATTTTTTAAGTGAAGGGTAATCGATTGCTTTATGTATTTCTGCTGTGGAAAAATAGCTGGGGGCTTTAAATTATTTTTAATGATTTGATTTTGTTGTTGATCTAAGAGTTTAAAGGCAGCGTATCATCATACTGGGCAGGCATAAATCAATACTGGACGCAAATAGGTTGTTTAAATAAATAATTTATTTTCCCGTCATTTTGAAGTTCCTTGATATTAAGGGGGGAAATTTACAAGCTAAATATCGGAACTTGTTTTTAATGTATAAGAAATGGTGCTTCCAAGTCATTTTTTCTGTCTAATATTACGCCGAGGTATTTACAGTTCTGAGACCACGGGATAATTTTGTCATTCAGTTTAAGTGGGGGTATGGATTATTGTTATTTGATCTATGAAAAATAATTGCTTCAGTTTTGGCTACATTAGTTGCGATTTTCTTTATCGATCCAGTCATCAAGTTTTTTCAGATGCCTGTTCAGAACTATTTGTACATATTTGGGATTTTTATTTTTTGCCATGACGGCAGTATCGTCAGAAAAAATGCATAACAATGTATTGAACTGTTTTGAGATCACATTGATATATAGTGAAAATAGAATTTTTAAAATTTTGGAACCCTGTAGTACACCAGCATGAATTTTTTTCTCCAAGGAGTATGCGTTTATGACTCTTACATTAAATTTTCTATCTGTGAGATATGAATACATAATTTGTATTAAATAGTTAGGAGCATTGTATATAATTAATTTAAATAGTAGACCGTATTGCCAGACCCTGTCGAATGCTTTTTGGGTATCCAAAAGTAGTGCCGCAGCTTTTTGTTTATTTTGGTACGTTTCTTCTATAAATTCTGTGACTCGGTAAAGCTGGTGGGCAGTGGATAAATTATTTCAAAATCTAATTGTTCGGAGATTAAATTTTATTTTCATCAAGAAATTTGTTAAGTCTATTTAATATTACGTGTTCAGTAATTTTGCTTATTGATGGGAGTAGGGAACTGGGTCTTCTTCTTCTTACATACAGCCGAGCACCCTGCCACCACTGAACGTAGCAGTATCGACAGAATTTGTTGTGGTCGACTGCTAAATAAGTATTGTCCAGCCTTACATTGACCGATCAGTCAAACTAGCATTCTTTTCGGGGTAGTAAATGACTGTCTTCCTCCCCATCTGCACTCTCTCAAACAGTTGGAATGAAACTGTCAATCTTTAACATCATATCCTTCAGGGTTTTGAGATTACTTGGTACCATCAGTACTGTACTTAAATCATTATTGTTAATCTTCAGGTCCTTCCTTAACTCTGAGATCTCCATACATTCCGTTAAATAGTGGTAAACTGTACCAATTTCCCCACAAATGCATTTATTTTCCTGCTTTCTTAAAAATCTTTGGAAATATGCAGGAAATCTCCCATGTCCAGATATTATTTCGGTTATAAGTGGATGGTATCTTCTTATTTTAATTTCCGGATTAGGAATAAAGTCGAAAGTGACTCTTCCTTTTTTGGACATAGGGAAATGGGTCTGTAGTTTGTTGGGTTGGTTGGGTCTTTACCTGGTTTATGGATAGGTACAACATTAGGCATTTTCCACCTTTTGGGGAATGCCCAATAATTAAGATTTCATAAATGAGTATGGTTAATTCAAAGGTAAAATTGCTTGGGTTTATGTTTAAATGTTAAAATGTTTAAGCATTTTAATATTAATTAAATCATGACCATTGATTTATTATTTTTAAGTTTTTAATTGCTATTTTAATTTCGCAGGGTAAGGGGGGGGAATCTTTAATTTCATTTAATGTGTTTTGGTGTAATTTAAATTGAGAAACTGCCTTGTTTACCATATTTTCCGTATCATCGTCCAAAATTTCATTATTTTGAAATTGTTTTTCCAAATTGTTGGCTACACATTCTGCTTTTTCCTCGTCAATCTGAGCTAGGGTATATGTGTCTCGAAGGGATGGGAAATATTTTTATATTTCTTCTTAAAGGACCTGACAGGTTCCCAAATAGTATTGTTCTCAACATTAGCATTTACAATCTTGATCACAAAATTTTTGTTCGATTTTCGAATTAAGTTTGACTATTTTCTTATTTAATTTATTGATTAATTTCTTGATGGCTTGGTCCCTGGTCTGCTGAAACATTTTCCTGCATTAATTACGCTCCCTGTTTAATTTGGGGATCGATGTAGGGTTTGTTTATGGTAATGAGGGTTAATCTTGTTTTGGTTAATTATATTATCTAGATTGATTACTACATCACCAATTTGTTTTTCCAAGTCTATCTTGGGGAAATTAAGATTATTGATTCATGATAAATTGTTTTTAAATAGGTTCCAACTTGTTTTAATTTTAGTTATGTTATTAGGGAGGGAATGAAATTTATCACAACAGGCTTATGATCTGAACTTAACCCATTTATGCCTAAGGTTAAAAAATTGGAACTTTTGCATGAAATTTCTATATGTTAGATAAAAAAATATATAATAAAAATAACTTTTATGTGAAAGGTGTTCCAAAAATGGAACAGTAGGCGCAAATGGGTTAATTCTGGAATAGAGAATATTTCATATGGGTAAGTAAAGTCTTTGAATAGAGCTAAGTCTATTGTACTGGCGGAATAAAAACCATATCTAGTGGGAGAGGTGGGTGCCAGGATAGCAGAACCAACTCTGTTGCAAAAGGTGTTCAGTGAGTTACCTCTGGTAATGTTATACTGGCAGTCCCAGCTTATATAATGGGCATTAAAATCACCTGCTATAATCTGATTAGGGCTAATTTGTATTAGGATTTCTAATCAAAAATAATTAAGGATGGGTCTGAAATGGGAGGAATGTAAATGGAGGTAAGAGTTACTGGGTTTTACTTTTAAAATTAATAACTACGATACTGGTTTCACCATATTGTAGGGTTGGAGATATTAATTCGTAGAGGGGAATATTACTTTTAATTGGAATTGCAGTGCCACCTGCCGCATTTTGATTAAGATTAATATTGTCACGGTAGCTATTATAAGCAACATAATTTGACAGGAATATTTTCTTTTGTGGTCTCAGACGTGTTTCTTGAATTAAAATAATGTCTGGGTTATACTAATTTACAAACTGCAGTCCTTTATTTTATTCTTAATCTCATTTGCGTTCCAGTATATGATGAAAAGATTATTTAGGTTGAATTTACCGACACAGTTGGTAGCAGGGCTGTCGAAAGCCATCATTATTGGTTGTATTTTATCAGCTATAGAAGTGGCATTTTTTTAGTGCATTGAGTGCTTTAAATAGATTGGAGAATTACCTAACTAATTTTTTAAGCTCTTAAGTCACTTCACACATTTCTTTTAATAAGATATGGTCAAGTGATTCGGTTGTTTGGCTATTGGGATTGTGTTTACATTTTGAGGAGCATTGTTCCGTGGCTCCCTCTGTTGGGGGTATTGCCATTGAAAAGCTCTGCGAATTTATTTTTTGTTTATTAATATCTGCTCAGCATGAAATGGTTTCCAGTTAGTATTGCAGCATTTATCTCTTAAATTTGTTGTGGATGTTAATTTCGGGAATGCCTCACATGGCCAACTCTGTTACAATTGATGCCTAAGGATTCAGGAATCTTTTCCTTAATTTGGCACTGATTTGTGAGGTGCTCTTGATTACATTTTAAGCACCTGGGCTTCATTTAGCAACACTCGGCAGTGTGGTGAAAGAGGTTACACTTGTAACTCTGTATTGTCTTTCTGCCTCTAAACAGCTCGACCGTTACTTTAACATAGTTAACATGTTCGATCTTTAAAAAAATTTCAGCTTACTGTTTCTCCGTAGTTTAATCAAGAAAAAGGGAAGTGATCTTTTAGCTCTGAACTGAATCAACTGGTGACTTTCAGCTGACTGAATAAACTGTGTGATAACCGGCAGGTTATATTGTTGCTGTAGAATGTTTTTTTTTTTTTTTTTTTTTTTTAAATCTTCGGTGTTGTGTTCATGTGAGAGTCCTTTAATGGCGACTTTCAATGGTCGTTTGTTGGGGTATAGTATTTGGCTGAGGCAGAACCATATACCCACTTTCTCTTAAGAATTCATATTGCTACAGCAAAGATGAAAATGTCATTATATTAGATGAATACCTCCGTGTATATTTATTATTTCCAAGAAAAGAGACTTGCTCCATCAAAAAATTAATTGCTTGCGAGCTAATTTCAGAATTTTCTGAAAGGGCTTTTAATAAGTCAGATATTAACTGGACTGTATCTTTTACTTCAACTTTGCCTTTTAATTCATACATAAAATTTTCTAAAGGATCTAGAATTTCTATAATTTCAAGATAGTTAAGATATTCTAGGTTGAATATATCCTGAGCATTGTCATTTTTTCTTAACTCGATGAGGAAAAAGGGGAGTGGCTTTCTTGACTTAATTTTAGTAAGTTGAGTGACTTTAATTACAAGAAAGTTATAATCTATTAGTAAATTTTTAATTTCCTCTGTTGGGAGGTCAATAGACAGGCCTTCGATCACAACTTTAAGAGGCCTTTCATCTCTCGGTTTTATGATATAAAAATCAAAGCCCTGGGTTTTGCTGAAATGTATTATGGCTCTGTGTTGTTCAGCATTATCAGGGTATATTTTTACATAGCTGCTAGCGAGTTTGTTTTCAGTGGGTCCGCAGACCTTTCTAATTTGGGCCAAAATATTTGCGTATTCTTTAGAACACTTTAGCATTATAGGAGGCATTTTTTTTATTATTATAATGGGGGCTGAGTTATCCTCGCTGTTTGTATTTAGGTTGGAGAGTGTGGAAAATTTGTTCGCTGTCTGTTTTTTTATTTTTAGGTGATGAGGGAGTTTCCTGGGAAGGTTTAGCTGATTTTCTTCTAGGTGATATTTTAAAATTATCAGGCTTGCATTTATTAGCTCTATCATAGTCGCAGCATAAGGAAATAAGTTCCAACTCATAAGTGATGGCGTCGATCTTGTCTAGGAGCTCTTTTTGTTGGTCAAAAGTAGTGGTAAACTCAGAGCTTGCTTTGTCGAGGTAGTAGGTGAGCGCTATGGCTAGCCCCTCCTCCTGCATGCTGAAGAATTGTAGTTGTTGCTCAAGCATGAGCCTCTTTTTGCAATAACATGGTTGACTGAATTCAGCGTCCATTGACGTTTTGTCAGTTTTCAGGCGGTTAGCATCTCATCCTCTGAATCGCAAACATTCATGGTGGTGGCTAGCAAAAGAATGAAAAAAAAAAAATGCTATAATTAACACAGGGAGCTAGAGTTTAAATATGATCCGAGTACTGGGTGTGAGGGAGAGGTGGCGTGAGTTAGAACTTGTTCTTATTAGTAAAGATCAGAGAAAGGGTGTGGAGCCATGCTACCTAAAACAACTTGGGTTTTTCCCAGGGTACTATTGATGAATGCTCACTTATAGCTGTTTTAAGGCTAATTAAAATGAATTGAGATTAATTAAGTGGGCTGGGGGATGAGATTTTAAAAGAGTATCTTATAGGGTCTCTTAGTTTTGGCTTCAGGGGAGTAATTTGGGATATTAGCTATTGCAACATTGTCGATTGAATCTAGTTATTAAAGAATTTTGAAGCCAGTTTTGTTATGAATTTCTTAAGTATGTGTGTGGGAGGTGGGAGTCTAAACATTTACATATATTAGTATTTGGCATGCAGTACAACATATTGATGAATTAACGTATTAGATTATTCTGTTGTATTTCAACTAAAATTAGACTTGGCAGCATAACCCCAGACTGGGCAAGCATAAGCTAATACTGGACACAAATAGGCGGTATAAATATGTATTTTATTTTGAGTACTCATTTTAGAGTTTCGAGAGATTAAGGGGGAAAATTTATGAGTTAGGTCTTGAAACTTTTTGATGGTATAATTAAAATGGGATTTCCAAGTTAGTTTACTGTCCAAAATGACATCTCGAGAGCTTGCCTTTTTATAGTCTCTCCATAGGAAGTGATGTCACAGACAGGAAATGGCATAATCTTTGAAAGTTATCCAAGAAATTTTACATAGTAATGATATAATTTTCGTCTCCCGGTAGTGAATCTAATCTCTCACATATTTGTTAACTTTTATGCAGATGCCAATGATTCAGGCACTAGGAAAAAAAAGATAGTTTCATTTCTTTCTTCACCATCATGAGTAAATTATGTGAATGAACATATGCAAATAAAAAGTTGATTAAAAATAACTATGAATCTTCTTGAATTTAATTCTAAAGAATAAATATTTTGCAATAGCCAGAATAGTTTCAGAATAACCTGAAAAATATGACTATGAATGGATTAATCAAATTTTACATTTTTAAAATTGTTTTCTTAAAGTTAATCTGTAAAGAAGGAAAAAAAAATTAGAATATGCAATTATAAATCACTTTTTTAAAATTTTTAATACACATATGATTTTAAAAAATCATACTTTAAAATTGTTTTTGAAAATGAAATAATTATTCAAATACATCTTGCTTCTTTCTATTTCCCAAACCTATTATATATATTTTTTTAATGGACATCATCTGAACTGCAAATTATTAAATATCAGTGACCATTTTGTTCATATGGATGAATAGTTACCAAGAGTTTTAATTAAATATTTTATGTAACTTAACCTTATTGGCTAGTTTAGTATGTTATTTTTAAGCTTTTAATTTTAATATACAAATCATATTTAGAAGCCTTATCCTGTTCTATTCATTTTACAATGCATTTCTATCATATTTTATCAGACCCACTGAAATTCTATAAATTTTAGAGTAAATTCCTAACCTAAAACAATGTAAAATTTGGCATTTTCCCTTCATGTTACTAATAATATAAATATGAATTTACAAATTTTACTGATTCTTCACATATATAAATATTGCTTGCTTTTAAAAAATCTGCTTAGACCAATAATGATTTGTGTCAAGAAAAGGACAGTAATTTGGATTGCAAAACCAAAACCAAATAACACTAATAGCAACTTTAATAAACAATTTTAGTAATCTTGCAAAATTCTTGAAGTTTTTTTCTTTTTTTACATTATTCTTAACTATACATTTATTGTTCATTAAGAATTCTTAAGGTTCTTGTTGGAAAATATGCTTAAAATTATTTTTTTAATTGGTGAAATACAGGAAATATATTTAAATAATAAAAACATTATCATCATTAAATAGATTTTTTTTTTTTGTATTTGAAGATGATTTAAAGATTAGTTTTGTATTGGAATATTTTCAGAACTTATAAGGGGAAAATACCAACATTTGGTTTATAACAATTACTTAAAATTTTAAAACAATGGCTAACGTGTGCATTCTTCCCACTCTTCCTATTATATTCATGTTGCCAATTGTGAAAGCTGTAAGTTAAACAGATTAGTCTATAGGGAGTCAACACAGACACACATTTGCCTTTATTATTTATAAGATAGATCAATTAAAAAAAACGATTTAGAATATAATCTAAATTTAAAATGTTAGTATCATATTAAATTTAACTATGTTAAGTTTAATACAACATTAACATGTTACAAATATATATATATGTTTCATAAACCTTTCTTTAATTTTTTTGATAACATTTTTTTCCAGTTTCTAAGTATGAATGTTTTTTTTTTTAAATTTTTTCGTTCAAATTACATCTAAAACATTTACAAATGAAAAATTAATAATTTAAAAAAAATCAAATGGCAGTCCTTCATCCACATTATTCATTGTAAAGCTGACGGATGTCATAAATAATAGTAATATTCAGATAATTGCCAACAAGGTTCCAAAAACTTTTTAATTAACTGAACAAATTAATAAAATTTCATGCACTTGATTTTTTAAATATATTAAATGACTAACATACCTGTTTAGTTAAACCATTTGTTGTTTTCTTATGCATCAACTCTATTTCTTTTCTTTTAATTTCTTTAGTTCATCGAAATAATCAGCTGAGAAAATAAAAATAATTTCAGGTAAAAATAGTTTGTTTACAGCTAATCTGCAATAAAGAAGAAAAAATCTTATAAATTTATTCTATTATTGAAGCAACTGAAGAATAGCCTATAATAGCCTTTATAATAATAAATTTATAAAATTTAATTGTGAACACAAATAATAAGAAAATAGGTCACAAAAATGTATTTAACAAATATATATATATATATATATATATTCATTCAAATAGCATCATAAAAAGATGTCCCAATATCTATGTCAATAAAATGAAAAATTTGTTTTAAAAAATTGTATATATAAACTTTATATTATAAGAAACTAACACAAAATAATTCTACTAAAATAAGTAATCATACTATTAAAATATATATATATAATATTGTTCAAAGCATAGAATAATGTATTTACAGTTCTTTTTGAATCAATTTAAATTTATAATTTGAATCAGTTTATCTTTATAGCCTATCTTAACTGGTACACTTTTCCTTGAAAACTATGGAGATAAGAGTAATGAAAAGTAATGCAATTCTGCATCATTTGTACAAAACTTTTTCATCATCATTTGTAAATCATTTTCATAAAACTTTCTTTAAATTCTTCTTCTGATTATAGATGACAACAGCCATTGACATATTGTGTTAAAATAGTATGAAAATGATTTGGTTTGACAATTTTGCACGACTGAATTATAAAAAAACTGTGATAAATGTAACAAATGGAGCCCTTCAGCAATTGGTAACCATAGATTCCGAGTTGACAAAGATGAAGTTTACTTTGATTAAATCACTCGAATCCATGTTGTTGTTCAAATCTGAATAGCATTGCCAATATTTAAAAAATTTACTTTGCATTAAATAAATTGGCAGAGCTCAATTTCAAACAAATAAATTAATGAATAGAAGAGACTAGAATATAAACTTAAAATTATTCTGAGTTTCACATATATCAGTGTGAATTTGTATTTAATCATATAAGCCTATTCTTGCAGATATCATGATAAATTTCTTTTGTAAATATGAAAGAATTCTGAGATATAAATCCATGACTTGATAGCAAAAGCAAATAAATGTTGAAAAATTTAAAAAGAAAAAAAAAATTGCCCTCTAAAACTTTTTATTACCTGAAAATTTACAAAATATGTAAACTTTATAAAGAATATCAAGGATGGATAAATACTGCACAACAGAAAAATCGTAACATATTTTTTCCCCTTCTTTCAATTTCTATACAGGATATTTATGAAAAGATTTGTAATAAACTGATGCTCAGAAGAAAAAGAAAATTTCTTCAGAATAATAGGGAAGGGTCTGATAACAATTTAAAAAAAATTAAATTGGTAATCACCCCCCCCCCCTCCCACAATTGATGAAAGGAATGAAATAATCTTTTTCTGATCCAGCAAAAAATTAGAGAAGTATCAATGTTCTGAACTTATTATTTGATTATTGACACTTCCTTATATCTTAGAGATAAAAATTAACTATCCTTGCTCAATAAAATAAAAGTGTGTATTAATATTTTTTCTGAGTGTATGATTATAATAAGCATTCATTAAGGATTGTAAAGCTGTCTACCATGAGCATTAAAACAGTAAAATGATTTTGTAGTACATATATTTCTTATTGTCTTTGAATAGGATTAAAAGAAAATTTGATACTTTTCCATTATACCGGCACAAATCTTGCCAAACAAACTTTTTGGCAACAGCACACAGTCGCCATTTTGGTGCAGGTGACAAAATGGCTGCAACTTTCTTTAAAAATGTAGCAGCAAGAGATTACAGGCAGTGATATCCATTTGGCCTTGTTGCAACATTATTGGTGACTTTTTGCCTGCGCCGGTATAATTGAAAAGTACCAAAAATTTTCTAATGAATATCAAGAGATTATAATAAAGCTATTCATTTTCAAATCTTTTTAACACACATTCCCCATGCTTCTATCTTCTAAAAATTGTGATGCATGTGTTTAATAGCTGGTTGTGAGCGTTTAATCTAAGGAAAGATACTTTCTTATCCTTTTCTTATTTATTTTCACCCACACATATATAATAACACACATGGTTGATGAACACAAATACATAAAGAAATACATACATTTAAATGTAGAAAACACCGCTAACAAAGAGCAAACGGATAATGCCTTTTGCTGTTAAGAAAGAGTGAGAGATGCCTGTTTGCACCATTTTCACATCAACACTCTGGTAGAAATGTTTACAATAAAAAATGATTATGTGCACTTCCCTCACATTCCAAACAAACATATGGTTTAAAGCATATTGAAACCTCTATGTTCAATATTTTCAACATATGAATAAGTAAGCAAAAAATAAAATAATTAAATGTAAACAAAAATAATAAAATAACATAAACAAAAAAAGAGCAATTAAAAAATTATATGAAATAAATTGAATACATTAAACAGTTTATATTTTTAACTAATAATTTTCAAAAATTGTAAAAATATCAGTATTTTTTTATCATTATCAAGTCATGGTTTATAAAATTTTAGAATTCCACAATTATCACTTTACAAAGAATTCCATAATTTATCATTCATTAATAGGTTCCTTATTAATTTCTATTAAGAACAATTTTTAAAAAACTAAGTGATCATAATAATTGTAAATACACAGTTTAAACTTGACTATGACTATTTATCAATAATATTATAGCTTTTTAAAGAATATAAAAATAAAACTGAAGTAGATTGTCACTCATTAAGGTAGATACATTTATTGAGGTAAATTGGGTATAAGTAAATTGGGAATAAAACTCTCATAAATACTTTTCATGTAATCATTGTTTAAGAATAATAATGCAGTTAGTAGAAATTCAAAAATATACTCTGTTTTATCTTTTTTGGTTACTTCTAAAGAGTTTTGACTCCAGAGGTAATAATTTGACGAGTACTGACAATTAAAAGAAGAAATTAAATGCTTTCTAAAGCAATGTCCAGTACATCAAGCAGAAGTTATAAATTACTGATTAATATGACAATTCTATCAGTGACAACTTAGATAGTACAGACAAAGTAGCAAGGTGCAAGGCATTGTATTTAATACAATATTACTGGATATGAACCTTTATTAAAACTGGCTTTTTAATGGAATTTAAGTAATATTGGATATTATAAATAATAAAACCTATATTTAAAATGAAAGTCATTTAAACTCATGGTGGTCTTTTTGCAAATATAGGATATGTAGATATGCTACATTGTTTGATAGTGATTACAAATTAATATTATAGTTTAGATTTATTAAAATTACAGAATTATAAATTAAATAATTTAAATAATATCTCACAACTAAAAACTGTTATAATAAATTATTATAATTGAGCTAGTCAAATTTAATATTTTATTGCATAATAATAATAATAATAACAACAGCTCAACATTTCTAATCTTGACACAATAATACTAATTAAAAAATTGTGACTTTCATTTTAAATTTGATACAATTTGTAGAATATTGAAAAGTGCATGTATTATTTCAAAATGCAATAGACTTTTGATAGTAAAATTACAGTTTAAGGGAACCAGCATCAGATAAAGTATACTGTAAATCATAATCTTTGATTGAAATTTAAATCATGAAAATCATAATCTGTTCATGAAAAAAGAAAAATTCAATGAGGACAATACTGAATTACTTACAAGGAAATTGAAGAGTTTTTATAGCTTTAGTTTTAGAAGCAGTTTCTGAAACATTTTCTTTTCAGCAGAACAGAATAAGAAGCTGTAGAAAAATTTGAAAATAAATATAAGAAAGATTTAATGTTTTATATAAGTTTGATATTTTCAAATAATTTTTATATTGAGTAAAAATGCAATTATCTTAATCATTTTGAGGAGGGAAAAAAAATTGTATTTTTTTTTCTTATTAAAAATAAGTAAATATTGAAATAATACTTTAATTGATATATTTAAATAGCAAAACTGTAATACAATATATAAAAATGTAAACATTTAGAAATTATTAAATAAATACATTATAAACAAGTCTCATTTTTTTTCTTCTTTTTTTTTGTAAGGATTTTTTGAACCAGTCATCCAAATAATTGATATCCTCGTATAAGAACTCAATTAGCTGCAATAATCTGTGTTTTGATATTTTTTCAATATGACTAAATTATTTATAATGAGTAATAGTAATTGTTTATAATATTATAAGCAGTAAATAACGATTTAAAAAATGATTTCTGAAAAACAGATTCAATGTACAAAATACATAACAATTATATACACAAGCAATTTTTCCCTTCTGAATGACTATATTTATTCATGTAGTTTGTTAAATAAAAAACAAGAAGAAAATATCAAAAAGCAATTTTAATTACAGATAAAAAGAACATTTAAATCAATACAATTTGTATACATTAATAAAGATTAGTTTCCTAAAATTCAATTTTAGATTAAAAACAAAAGTGTAATGATATACATATTTTGACAAAGGATATACTCTTTTATGATAACAAGGTATAATGTGAAATTATAATAGGAAATACAGACACAATTTGTTTATTAAAATATTATTTTAAACACTGGCATTTTTGCTTATTTTTCTACACTAAAAATTTAATACCAAACAAAAATTGGAAAATAGGTAGAAAAAAGATAAACAAGTAAGACAATTTGGATGTATGTAAGAGTATTAAAAGCATCAAAATATTCTTGCTGTTTCAGCAAAATGATAAAATAGGACATGAACTCTTTCTTCTTTTGAACTTAGTATTGAGTTATTTTTTAATGTTTGGTTTGTTGGAAGTTAACTAGTGCTCTTTTTTTTTTTTTTCTTAACACCATACAATTTTTTTTTTCACTTTCTTTTACTACTATTAATGGGTTATGATTTCATTTCCCCTTAATTTACAGATCATATTTAGTTCATTGAATATCTGATTTTTGTTATAAGCAGTCTTCTTCAAAAAATGCAACATAATTTTCTAAACTATAATTCAAGTAACGTTTTTTTTTTTTTTTTTTTTTTTTTTTTTTTTACGATGAAAGAATTTAGCATCATTATTAATATGCTAAGGAAATACTTATAAGAATATATTTTTTGATATGCTAAAGAATATACTAATAAGAATATACTTTTTGATATGCTAAATAATATACTAATAAGAATATACTTTTTGACATGCTAAATAATATACTAACCTAGATATATATTTTTTAAAAAAGAAAGAACTAACATCATTTTTACTGATAAAAGCATTATAAATACACATCATTCATTCAAAAACTTCAATAAATGAAAAAAATAATAACAGCAATTACAGAAGATTCAAAGTTAAAAACTTTTAACATTTATGATAGTAAGTTATTGGCATATTTTTTTTTAAGGTTTAAAAAGTCATCCATTAAATTTTTCCTCTTATGAAAAATTAATATAATCTAAAGGACCCAAAATTTATAATTATAAACAGTAGCTTCCAAATTATATCAAGAAACAAAAATCACCTTAATTTTAAATTAATGTAGAATTTCCGATAATTTAACATTTGTGGTAATGAAAGGATAACTTAAAATATTAAGTAAAAAAAAATATAAAATATTAAGAATAAAAGAAAAAACAAGCATTTACCAGAATAAACAGGTAAATTCTCAGACTCTGGAGTATCTTTTCTAAAACAGACAACAACAAAAATAAGCAGGTATTTACAGAATACATCCTTTACAACAAAGCTTGTAAAATTTTCTTCATCATAACTTAAGCAACTACTAAAACATGAATTGAAACAGAATCGGGAAATACATAAGAAAGTGACTGAACAGCAAGTCTTTTCTTGCATTAAATTAGTCAATGTGATTTCACAAGTTACACATATTATAGATGTGTATACTATACATATTATAGTATAGTAGTTAGTATAGTATAAATTAGACAAAATATTAGAAAATCTCAGTTTTAGTTAGCAGCACAGTTAGAAATAGCTCATAATTTACACTAATTCTTATTTAAACCCTATCCAAATCTCTTGCAAATCAAGAAAAAATATTTGATACTTTTTTATCGTTTATCACAAAAATAATGGCCAAAAATTAAATAATTCCCATGTATCAGTATTTCATGGGTTTTTTTTATATATATAAAATGCTTCCAACTGTTAAAGCAAAGATTTATTTTGAAAAATTTAGCATTTATTTCATCTAATTCTAGAAATAGAGTTTTTTCTTTTTTTCTAAAATTAAAATATTTAATTTAGCAGATGTACACGTTTTGAATGTTTTGTCATTTTTCTAAAAAATTTGTGATTTAACCTAAATTTACGGATACAAATTATCAAGATATTTTCAAATACACCGAAGTGAATTTATTTCATAGGAAAAAAGTACAAGCTAAGAATTCTGTTATAATAGTTAAATGGAACCAAACATTATTTAGATAATTATATATTCCAATAATTGGTGGAAAAAAACTATTTATCAAAATTAAATCTTCTTATAGCATATTAATTTTATGCCAAAAAAAGTATGCTGTTTACACTTTGTATACTTAAAAATTTTATTAAATCACCTGCTTCAACATATCAATCAAAATCAGCATTTTATCTTTCAAAATTCTAAAAGGTCTTGTTTAGAAGTTTAGATCTTTCCCGCAGAAACCAGCCTCTTGTAATAGAAGTTGAAGTCAGATTCTTCTACTTAGAAAAGTAAGGCTCTGCCAGTAATCCTTTAAAGAATAGAAAGAAGCATAAAACCTGGACGAAGGAATCTATTTCTGGTTTCTGTATTGCAGCTATCGAAGAGAAATGATTTACTTCGAAAACCTCAAACCTTATTTCTTGAATAAAATCTCCAAAGTCTTTTTTAACATTTTTTTGAATGAACTCTTTTAAAATTAGGAGATAACGACCTCTGTTACCAAAAATCCCATACTCATCCCCTTTCTATCAATCAATCAATCAAATAGAAGGATTTTTGAGCAAAACCTCTAATAAACTGTGGTGACATCTTAATAAGCCAGTAACTACCACTAAGCATGGGTGGCCATTTTTGTATAGTGGATAAGTTACTGGACTTCAAAGCCAAAGAGCGCAGGTTCGATCCGTGGCGGAATTCAACCTACGTATTGGCACAATTCTGCCAACACATATGCCAAAAAACCATGCATATGTAGTAAGATTCTTCTGGACAGATGATCGATTTATATTTCTTTTCAATCATAGAACTTTCATCTATAATATATTTTCAAAAAAATATAATATATCTTAGTTCATCATAAATAAAATGATAAAGCTATGATAGAGAGCTTGCGAATTCATTGAAATTTTTCATATCCACATTTGTATTCAAGTGAAATAAGTATGTCTAAAGAATTACGACTAAAAGGAATGAAAAAAAAATGTGTTATATAAAAAATAACCGTCATTTTTTCTGCGTTAAAGGTTTTTATACATCTATAAAATTGTATTTGTTAAAGATTGCATGAGATAATATCATGATCGGCATAAAGATTTTTAATCAGTATTTTACTTTACTTTATATTTATTTAAAATTTACTTGAATCAGAAAAATAAATTAAAAAATTGGAACCCCATTTTTTAAAAAAGAATTATGTGAGGATACAGTTATTTAAAAATGAAATGATGATATTGGTATATGGCTTTTACATACCAAAAGTATAAATTTACATCGAATTTTAAGTAATATTCTCCAAACTCATGTGCATAGTGGCTGAAGAATGCAATTACCCAGATTAATGAAATTTGGCTCATTATTTTATAACAATACTTGTAAATATATATTGAGTTGTCTTATTAAACATTATTAACGCCTTCCTTCTTTCGAAAATCATATTAGACGGATTTGTTGCTTCCGAGGGTTAAATTTCATATAAGCATTCGGATGAAGGTTTAAACTTCGAATCTTATAAGATATTGTTTAATTCTATTCAAAACTTTGATTAGTTTCATTGAATCCAATAACAGTGGTCCTCCTGAAATGTTCTTCATATTCTAAAATAAAAGTTTCATTCTACCTCTTCTACACAAAATTTTGAATGTGCGTGAGGCTGTGAATACCAAGAGTGTTCTTTTTGCTTCCAGAGTCCTGCTTATGAGAATTTTGTGCTTCCTACTGTTTTAAAGAAAACCGAATATCTTGGACATATTTCTTTTTGGACGATTGAAACCAAAATTAGAAACCCAACGACAAGTTTAGTGGCACCAAAATCATATACCAAATTAGTTATTTATGTCATTGTGTGTTAGAGAACCATGTATACAGTTTACATGCGTGTAAAAGAACAAATCGATGGATGTCCAACCCTTAGAAAGATTTGTTTAAAAATTTGATCTATATGCTCTGTCCATTTTGTACTTATTATGTTGACTTTACTCAAACAATGGATAAACAGTTCAGCTGATTCGCCAGGGATATTGTCTATACAGTAAAAGCTCTTTATTCGCGGTTTATATGTTCCATAAATATGTCGCGAATACAGAAACCGTGAATACGGAATGGTAATTTATATGGGATTATACGGGATACGTTCCTAGGTGA
>JAPMOQ010051657.1:0-14750 GCA_026543055.1 Argiope trifasciata
ATATATATATATATATGGGGGAAAATATACGCATATATGCATTTTTTTCCATAAGTTCATAGCTTAATTGATCTAAACACATTTATAAACAAAAACATTTCACCAACAAAAAAGCGTTTCGTTCATTTCATTACCCATATCATTTAAAACGTACTATGGAATTTTTATTTCTATGCCAATCTACCTTTGAGGAATGTGAAGTGAAAGACAATTTTTAGCTGAAAAATTGCCTGACCCTGGATGATAGGTTAGACTTTCCTTTTTCTATAAACTGTTTTGCAAAGAGGAAAGTCTGAATTACAAGAGAAAACAATTTTTTAAAAATCGTAATATGGTCGAAAAACAGTGCTTTTAACGTAGTCGGATACCTTAATTAGGTTTTATGTTTTCACGAAATTTATTGTGTATCCCAAACACAAATGTTTACGAATGAATCAAAAGAGTTCAATTTTTAATCGGATAATGTCTTTGCCAAATTTTCTGTTTGATGAAGTTCATTTGCTTAACGCTTGCTTTTAAATTGCTCAATGAATTGCTTGATTTTTTTTCTATCTTTTCACAATTTAGGGTCGTATTGAGTTTTCCATAAATAATCATAAATTCTTTTAATATGTCTTTTGACTTCTTAAAATTAAGAGAACACATCTTAAAAAATTTACAGTAAATATACAAAAATGTGAGACCCCTGTAGAAGAAATAAGTTACTTTCTGAAAGTATACTAAGTCTTTTGTTATAAAGTAAATATGTGCCAAAAAATGTAGAATTTTTTATTAAAATACAACACGTTTCAGATTTTTCCTTAACCCACAGAGGATTAAATTTTCTCTGTTCATAATTCATGATCTTTCCTTTCATAGAGGATTATCTCCAGCTTAAAAGAACATGACTTTCAATGTCAAGTTTTTTTATGTTCTTTTTTTTACATGAGAGGGGAGAAAATAAAATGCGTTTTAAAACTAAGTTGTAAAGAACTAATAAAAAAAGATTATCCTCACGTTTAAGAGAGAGAAAAAAACCCCTCCAGATAATGAAGGAATAGAAGTGGATTAATTCATAACATAGTAAAGAGTATCAGGGAAACATTATTATTTCATCCCTTTTTACGAAATATTTAAATAATCCTGAGATCTTTTTTCTTGCAGACTTAACCGTAGGAGTTATTTATCGACAAAAGAAAGGTCATCTTCGTTTCTTTGAACTTAGTTGTTAGTATTATGTAAAATTCTGAATATTTTGAAAGGAAAAAAAAAAAGATTTTTTTCTCTTTCAACTTTTTAACCCTATTTGTATTCTAGATTTTAAAAATCACACTATTTTAAAGGATTCATCACATTTTTTTTGCTTATTTGCTTTCTTAGGTCTTCCTGAAAGAACGGCTAATAATATATTAAATTGAATGAAAGTGAATTTTTTTTTCTTGCCTGTAAATACGAAAAGAAGAAGGAATAAAAAAATATTTTTGTTTGCAAAATCTTTTTAATAATTATCTAATAATGAATGGAAACGGATGAAAAAAAAATATTTATGGGAATTGGAATGATAAAATAATCTGAATGTCATTTTCATTGACGGCTTTAAATGGTTTTAAAACGTATAAATTAAAACTGACGTTTATTGCACTATGCCGATAATGAATGCATTTCTTCATTATAATTAAAGTTCAAATAACTTAAACTGTAATTTAAGGTCATTTACAAATTCAATGAAATGATCTTTATTTATTTATGGACCCTGTGGCCTGGTGGTAAGGCTTCGACTTCGGAATCGGAAGTCTTCCGTTTGAGACCCGATTTTCCGAAGAACCTTAATGTAAGCGAATCTGGTGCACGTTAAATCGTAGGGACCCACTATCTACCGAATGGTGTGGTTTTTGAGGGGGGGGGACCAGCTAATGTGCCATCCTTAATATCTGAGCTTAAAACAAAGAAATCCATCCCAAAATAGTCCTAGTGTTGCTTTAAAACGGAAAGTTTCATGTAGCTAAACTAAACCCTTTATTTATTTATAGTAGAATATCCAATACTCCTTGCGTTTCTTAAATGTACAGTTTGGAAAAAAAACGAGTCACTCAAGTGTTATTCAAGTATCTTACATTGTACAAACATTAAACAAATTATTCTTCGAAGGAAATCACACATACAAATTTTCAATGACAACACTCATTTTTTACATATAGTTTCAAAACTGCATCAAAACTTTTTCATGCAAAACAAATGTCTTTAGTTTAAGTTTATTAGCATCAAAATGATGTTAGCAAAATGTTGATATTTTAATGTAAAAACACAAGTTTAGACTCCAATTCATAGCTCAAAAATTATATTTATTGATCAAAATTGCTTGCTGAAGAAAATGTAAGGTATTCTGGACAATTTTCATACATATTCATCAATGGAAAATAATTTTTACTTCCCCAAAAATATCAGAATTATACATTAAAAGTTTTTTGGACATAGTTTGCATAAATCGAAGGAAATTTTATAGAAATAAAATTTTACTTAATTATAACAGTGATTTTTTCTGTTACATCTATCTCCCCCTGTTTTTTTCTCACCCAATAAGTTTAGAGGCAAGTCATAAACTTCAAACAATGACAACATTTTATTTGGTATTCAAATGCTGACCATGCATTTCTTAAACAAAATATCACTTTAATGTGGTTGCAATGTAAGTATATATATATAAATATCCTGTTAAAGGCAAAATATACGAAAGCAAAGAAAGATATGAGGTATAAAAACTTCCACGCTTTGTTAAATTTTAATGCTGTTGTTCAAATTTCTGTCACATTAAAACACTACATTTATTGTAAAATTAGTTACAAATGTTAACCAAACAAAACTCTTTGTGTCAAAAATATAGTAGGGAAAATAAAATTCTTAAATATTTACATTATTTAATGTAAAATTAATAATTCACTTTGAGAAGTCGTTCATATTCTAAATTTTAGTCGTTCACCGTACTACTCTAGTACTTTAGTCGGCATAAAAACTAAAGAATAAAAAGAATTTTGCAATGAAATTCGCTTTCTTCTTAGGAAATTACAAATGTTTTGCATTTTTTTTAACTTTTTGAATTATTTCGGTGCATAAACATTAATTTTTAGCTCTTTCATATATAGAAAGACAGCTTTGAATGTACCTGTAGTGTGTAAATATGCATTTCGCTGTCTTATATCTATAAAAGCAGCTCTGTCAATGAAAAAAAAAACTTTAAATCCAAATGTATACTTTATTCTGGAATTATATTATAGAATATATCCTGCAAATTTATTTTATTTTATTAATAAAATTTTATTATGGAATTGGCAGAAAAATGTCATCAGTTAAGATTAAAGATTTACATTTACACTGAATTGGCGTAGTAACAGAATGAACTGTTCTAGTAGTAAATAATATAGTGAAACAATAATCAAAAAGTAAATATTTTATTAACATAACATTTAAATTTCTATTTATAAGGATTGTAATATATTTCGAAATTCTTTTTTGTCCTGACTAAATACAAGAAATTTATTTGAAATTCGGTGAATAAATATACAAAATATATTACTTCAAAAATATTAATCAATCTTTGAAAAACATGAAAAATATTTTTAAAGAAAAAATATTGAATCATTTTTTTAAATGACAGATAAATCTTGGCAATAGGAGGAAGACATTTAATTCAAATAAAAGAATAAATTATGGCAAACATTATTCAATACTTTATCTTACATAAAAAAGGATGCATTGTCTAATGTATCCTTCCTTTCCCCCTCGAATAGATAATAAAAATAAATCAGTAAAAATCATTTGCAAATTAGCAAGTTAGTAATAAGCATTTGTTGCATCTCTTTGGCGATCTTTATTATTTTTGAAAAGAATATTTGTGTTAAAAAAACAGAATCTACCGAATCTAATATCTGAAAAACGAGAAAAATTGGTACTGCTCTTATAAAATTGTCTTGTTAATATTCATTTTTACAAATACTGCTCCAAAATCACCAAAAATGCAGAGTTTTCTTTTTATTCAAATAAACGAGATTTTTAAAAAATGAAATGTTTGTTTTTTCATTCATTTTCGTTTCTCTTAAGTACCATTATTAGAATTTCCCCGTTATAAATAAAAATTAATAAGTGAAGTTCAGAAGACGTGAGCTATTTCCAGCAAAAAATATGAAGGACGAAAGTTGTAAGAGTTAAATTTCATAGAAGATTTAATAATCTTCCATGAAATCAGATTTTCAGATCCCTTTTGGTCATGTACGATTGTAATTTATTGCCAAGCGAAAAGAATAAGAGAATCAAAATATTTAAAATAGATATTCGAAATGAGAAGATGTATTTGCATTAAAACTATATATAAAGAAGTTGTGAGTTGCAGTTTTATTTCATAACTATACTTTTTTTTGTAAATTTATTATTCGAAATGTAGTTAAAAAATTGTAAAATTTTGAAAATTCAAAGATTTTGAAAATTCACAAGAAATTAATGCCTTACTGGACTTCTTGTGTTTTGCGTTAATTGTAACTATAAATAATGAATCCTCAATGAACAAAAATATTTACTCACTGACCTTGAATTCAATATAAATGTTCTTTATATTCCTCATCCTGCATAGCCATGTATGTGTTTCAGGTGCATGTTTTACTGTGCACATAGAAACACATGCAGAGAATAGAGTTTCGAAATAGCTTATCCAATATAGACTTATGCAAATTATAACACTTGATTTGCTATGATTAGATTAAAATCACAAAATATTATATATGTTAAAGCATTATTCTTACATAGATGCCAAATCATCATTGGCATCTATGCAACACTGGTTTTATATCTCAGTAGGCATCTGATTTTATATCTGTTTTTGGGCAAACATCGGATTTTAATGGCTGCCATGGTTGTTCGTGAATTTTGTTGAGTGTTATTCGCTACGGGCTCTATATTTTTGAAATATTACCGGAGGGTCATAAAGATGTAGATTCCGTATTCAAACTCTACTAACTACAATTTTTGAATATTATTTAAAACTGTTGAGATATTTTATTGAATTCATCCAAATGAGTGGAATCTACGTTTGGTCTAATAAAACCAGTTTCTTTAAGTGTATGGATCCTCTAATAAGCTTCAACCTCTTTATGTAGAATGATGTTCAAATAAAAAGTAATATGTCCTGAAAATTTCAGAAAAACTTTAATCCTTAACCCTAAACCAGCCCAAATACATTGTGGAAATTCTAAACCAATGGGCTATTTTGTATTGGATTTCTTTTGCAAAGTAAAAATTCCGAATGCAAAGCGTGGGTATCTTTAGTTATAACATATTTCATATTCTGCATCCTTTGTTTATAACTGGTAATAGCAACCGGCAAAAAATACTTATTAGAACAAAACTTTCCCAACCGTTTTGGACTGGATTAGCATTGAAAGGGTCAGACACCCAAATGCGCATTTATTCAAACAATAATATCTATAAATTTTTTCTTTCATTGGGACCCTAGATAAAAGTAATTACTTGTGAATATTTCAACCTAACTCAGGGTTCATTAGAAGTTACAAAACGATGTTTGTTACATAAAATTAAAAGCATAAACAATCAAGTTAATAATGTGGTGCCCTTTTTTCAGTCACATTATAATGTTTTTTTTTTTTATTATTATTCATTTAAAGTCTTCAAAATTACTGATATACGTGGTTTCATAATTTAAAATATCCCTCAGCTTGAAAATCTGTTACCTCAGAAATTATGAAAACAGAGAAATTCATTTCATCATCGATGTACTAATTTTTATTAAATATGGAGAAAATTAATTTTTTTCATATCCGTTTTGAAAACTCAAAACTGCTAACTCAAAGGTTAGCTATTAATGATCTGAAATAAACAATCAATATATTGTGAGTTGCTCAGATCACATATCATTTCTCTTATTTTCAAATAAAATTCATATTCAAAACCCGAACCCAAATTCAAATTTCATTAACATCTAATTACCTACAACTTCTTTGCTTTGAATAAAAATCATAAGCATTTGCCTTTAGTTATTTGAAGAAATTAAATCGTCCAGTTATTTGAGAAAGGTCAAAAATTCATTAAATAACAGCATATAAAAAATAAACGAAAATTAAAAAAATCCAAAGATAAATAATTTGTAAAAAATAAATTGATAGCCTTTCTTTTATTTCTTTGAGCATTTCTTTAATTTAATTCAGAAATCATTTTTTTTACCAATCCAATTTGCTTGGAAGAAGAAATTTCACTTTTCCGGATTGTTTGAAGAGATATTATTCTGTGAATTCTTTTTTTATTATCTGTTAACTGGTTTCGGATTTCGAAGTAATCATGCGAGAAAAAGGTAGAATTCGTACAATAAAAATAAAGATTATTTTTTCCATTTTTTTAAAATGAAAGTTGTTTTGCAAGCAGATATTTTTAATTTGGAGAAATAACTCATTGCTATCTATAGAAATGAATTGCGTTTAATTTCTTAATCTGAAAATAAAATCTGAATCAAAAAGTTTTAAATCACCTGACACAGGTAAATCTTGTGGATTCAAATTTGATGACTTAAAAATTTTAGTTTAATATTTAGAAACACCAAATATTCAAAAATAACATAATACTTTAGGTCCTTTCAATAAATACATAAATTTTAACTATATGATAAATACTTTCAAAAGCTTTCTTGAAGAGTTTGCTGATAATTCAAAATAAGCGCTCATATAATGAAAAATTCGAATATATTAAAATTCGTTTAACCACCTGACATACGAATTTACTTAACTTCCTAATTAAATGACGAATTTAATAGCTTCCTAATTGGAATATTTACTATTATTTTAATTCCTTCAATAATAATACTTTCAAATGACTTTTTTCATTTCAAATTATTTAGTATTTTTCACTTAATTGCAGATTAAAAATAAAAATTCAATAATTCGATGCGCATGTCAGATGCGTCATTATGCGCAAAGTGCTTAAGTATCTATATTAAATTGTCGTTTCAAATGTGTGAATTAAATCTGAATTTAAAATATGTATCTTTGAACACACATATCAAAATTAGTTGAACCAGAACTTTCATCGAAAAACTCTTCTATACAATTATTACTAAAATCCCTTTCTGCTTCATTTAAGCGTCTGGAACACTGTTTAATAACAGGATCTGTAAATTGGATGATATTTCGAGGCCTAATTATTAGTGTCATTTAATAAACCTTATTTATCACTGGGACACTTCTTGTATGTCGTCTACCACCCCGCCACCATTGAACGCAGCAGTATCGACAGGATTTGTTGTGGCTGACTTATCATTGGGACACTGACTGGGAGGATTGGTCTGTGAGACCACGCTCGAATAAATAAGTGAACTGTTTTAAAAAGCAACCGCTGTAATTGGTTGAAAAAGGGCACGTGCATTGATGGTCACAAAACAGGAAGCTACAGGGTCAATCAATTCAATTGAGATAAAAATAGAATAGGAGTGACCGAAAGTCCATCTCTAGGGGTCTCACAGATTGCATGTCCCCAGTTAAGGGTTAAGAAAATTCCTTATATTTTTAGGGAATAACATAGAAGATGTAGATTTATGCTTAGACAGACTGACATCATAATTTGTGCTGTTGAGCTCGCAATCTTTAAAACACACTTAGGATATGAATCTTCGGTTTGTTAGTTACATATGGGAGGAATTGCCCTTTGAAAGTAATGAAGTCGGTAACAAAAATTGATATCTTTTATGGCATTGTTTTAGGATGATAAAAATTATTTTTGTCAGTTTGATCATATTAGATAGTGTGACAAACCAGAATGTCTAACAGTTTTTCAGAAAATTCTTTAATTTCAAAATTTTTCTGTTCTTATGTGAGTTAATTTTTGAATGCGTTCAATACAAACTTGACAGGAGCTATATTTTATCAAAAGTGTAAGCATAATAGGTCATGATAGTCACGGCATTTATTATGACCGTCTCGATTACATAAAGAGTCGCGGGATGTCCATAATTATCAAAGAGTGCCAGTGCTAGTTATTATGAACATGGCCATAATATCGGTAAAGTGCTTAAAGATTGAAAGAAAAATGTAAAATTGGAAATATAACCTCGTGAGAAATGACTCGTAATTGAAAAAAGCATTTCATTAAAAAATCTAAGTCTAACGTTCAAACCATCTAGAATTAACGAAAATAGCATAGATTTTATTTCAATAAAACCTGGGCAAAATTGCATAGCTGATCTGTCACACAGCAAGGATCAAAAATAGCAAAAGAACGGAGGATCACAACTGTATCACTACAGGGCAACGGATACGCTACAGGGCATCTAAAATAATACATAATACTAATATAATAAATGTAATCATCACAGATCAATTTATTGATAATTACTCCCTCACATGCGAATAATGTATGCCAAGTAGTGAGTCTACAGGAGATGCTCCAAGTTTTCACAGAATGCATCTAGGCACGCCTGGCATCTATGTTCCATGGAAAGATCCTGTTTCCAAAGTAAGTCCATTTAAAAATCCCCATGGTACCCCAACCACGATAACCCGACTTCTTCGGAGAAGTCGGGTTATCGTGGTTATCAGTGATTCTTCCATCTCAACCAATCCAGTCGCCAGGAAAAGTAGCCTGCAGATGTGTTCTGACTTCTGTTCTGAAATGTGTTGGAGCTCCGTTGCGTTGAAATCGAATGCGTCGACGAATAGGCATCAGAACATCATTCATCATTTCTGGAAGAACCTCTTGCAAGAATGTTAGATAAAGTCTTAAGTCTTTTGGGGATAATGTACGGAACAAGTAAACAGTCTCCTATTTTTCCAGCGCGCACGTAAATGAATCATTTGCTTATCTAGTGTTTGTATTGCAACACCGTCTTGTGTTTCTAGTGCCCTCTACAAGTGTTCGCGACCCTTTATTCCTATACAATTTTTTATCCTTGTTGTATCCTTGTCTACCATATCATTTTGTCCGCGTTTTTTTAAAACACCTTGTTATCTAGTGTTATAAATTGATACAGTAATTTGTGAAAAAATCTTGAAACGCCTTTCAAAAACCTTAAAAGTCAAGAAACTTCTTAATTTGTCACTGAAATTACCCCTTTTAACAGGAAATTAAAAATTTTGAACTCATAAAATATATTTATTCACCCACTATTACTATGATTTGTTGAATTGAATTAGCAATTATTTGTCGTAGACAAAATGGATATTTAGATTATGGAGAGTAAATTGCCTCAAAACCCACAGCCATCTCAATACATCATTTTAAAATAATAAATTTCGAATCTCTTGCAAAAGATGGAGAATATATAACGCGAGCTCTAAAATATAATTATATATAAGCCTTTATAACGATTTGCTAAATTGGAATGGAAAATCCTTTGCGGTAGGAGAAAAGGAATTCGGATAAAAATGAATGTATATAAAAAGGAATGAATTATCCTAAAAGGAAACGTTTAGAGCAAATTTTATCCAGCTTTCTACATAAATGAAGTATTCATTTACTTCTCATTTTAAACTGAGGAACAATTATATCATTTTGTATTGTTATAATGTTACTAATAGTACAATATTTTCATTCATATCTCTTTTTAAACTTAAAAAGCATATTTTAGTTTATTAAAAGCTTAATATCATTTATATTAAAGAAATCTTTAATATCTTAATACTTAATATCTTAAATCTTAACATTTTAACATCGTAATTTTAATCTTAATTAACTAAAATGTTAATATCTCAGTTTTTAATACCTCAAAAAGATTAATTATCTTAATAAAATGATGAGTAAGTGATTTTATAAAATTCGCTTAAGGTATCCGACTACGTTCAAAGGAAATTTTTTGAAAAATTGGAATTTTTTAAAACTTTTTTAGGGTTTTTGGATGTATTAATATGGTTTAGATGTATTAATACATGATTTAGATGTATTTAGATGTATTTTAGATGAATTAATATTTAGATGGTTTTTAGATGCCAATAATAAACACTATAAATACAAAAAAAAGTATTTGGAAGTAAAATGTATTTTGTGAAATAGGAAAATATGTAGTTTATTTTAGTTACATTCAACCAAAAAGGTTTGCACTCTACAAAAAATTGTCATGTAGCAATCCCATTTTTCTTTGCACACAAGCTATAGAATACAATGATGGATAAAATGAATCAAAACCTCAGAAAAATCTTAAGTTGCAAAGAAGTGATGGGTAAAAGTAGGCGCATTTTTTTCTCTAAATTCACAACTTAATTTTTCTAAATAAACCTTTAAATAAAAATATATTTCACCAGCAGTAAAACTTTTGGTTTATTTCATTTCGCATATTGTTTAGAACTCTCTCTGAAATTTAAATCTAAATACCTCTGTTATTTTTTGAGACATCGTGTTAATGGCGAAGAATTTTTATGAAAACGAAAGTTTTCATAAAAATTCACCGCCGACAGGTTTTAGCTGAAAAGATATCCTCCTAAAGACATGTTTCAGCTGAAAAGATATGTGACCCTGAATGATGAGTGTGGCCTTCCTTGTCTTAGAAAAGCTAATCTGTTTCGGGAAGAAAAAAGTATGAACTAAAATAAATAATAAGAATTTTTTTTAAATCGCCTATGTAGCCGATAACCAGTGTTTTTAACGTAGTGGGATACCATAAGGGAAGAAACTCCAAGAAGGTGGAGAATAGAAAAAGTGTTTTTCTTTGAATTGCTTTTTTACCTTAAAACTAGGCTATTATTTTAATTAATCATTCACAATTCCTCTCTCTACTACAATAAACTGTTTAACTGTATTGTTTACAAGGAATTAATAACTCCTTAAATTTTAAGTTTTACAGAAATTTTTTGACATTCAGAAAGCATAGATTGCATTCAATGAAATGATTTTTAACATTTAACACATCTGAAAAAATTACTGATGAAACACTTTTTATGAGTGTCTTTATATATTCTTCTTTTTAATGAAAAATAATTTTATTCTATAGTAATTTATTATTGAGAATATAATTTGAAAATATATATCGATATTTATTTTTAACTCCTTATTTCTTTTAAAAAGTGAAAATTTAATTTTTTTATATTCAACAAAATGTTTTCATAATTTTCTTAAAATGTTAACAAATTCTTCAATTTTAGTTTAAGATTTATCTACTTTTTGACCAAAAAAAAAATCAAAAAAATATTTGATGAATATTAAACAAATATTGATATATACCTTACTAATTATATTCAAATAGAATGTGTCTTTATCTTGTAACTTATATAACTAAAATGCAAAACGCGTAAGACGAATGTGACATGACGTCTATCCAAGATTCCCTTGCATTAAAAGTCAATCCAAAAAAAAGGATCCAGTGCCTATCTTTGATAGTTGGAATTTCCTTAATATTTGGCTAAACTCGCAAGCTAATCCAACTTGCGATGATTAACTTCTTTTATGCTGTGATGTAACTTTTTGTAATTCCAATTTACCAGTTTTCACCGACTCCAGCGTAATTTAAGTTAATTTGAAAACTAAATTGTCGTGAATTGTTTTTATTGAAATGAATTGCCCTTGTCAAATCTCAGTAATGTGAAATTGCAAACTATAGGTAAAATTCTAAGTATACATATATTTTCATAAATAACAACAAAGAAAAAACAATCATTTTTATTTTATTTTAAAGCTTCAACAAAACATCCAAATATGTGTTTTTATGTAATTCAGTTTACTTATTCTTAGCTTTAAGCTTTAAAATATAAAACTATTACTATGAATGTTAAAAAGGTTTTATAATTTGCACTTTTTTCCCTTTTGCCTTGAAGTTATTCATTGATTTTCATATTTAATTCAATTTATGTTTAGAAACATTTTTTTCGAAGAATCTCATAAAATAGTAACCAGAAATATTAAATATATCAATAAAACTAATGGGAAATATTCAACATGCTGAATACTTAAAAATAACTTCAGAAATTATTATGTCATTAGAGTCTTATCAGTTTGGTTTTCTAGTTAAATAGTTTATTTTTCATCAATAGTGTTTGAAAGATGAAATGATTTGGCATTTCTTTTAATGAAAGGATCGACCACTAAAAACCAGATTATAAATAATTAAAAACGTTTTAATAGTCGTGCATATTTTCAGGTTCGTGTATGATTTCAAATTTTCATATGGTGTATATTTATTATTATGTGTTTTTTCAAAAGTCAGATTTGCTCATAGAAAACTCACATAAGGAAAAAAATTTGAATAATTCCTTCGAATAGTTGTAGTATCAGAAGTCTTTGTTTTGATTTGTTATGTTTAATTTTATTTGGAAAGTTCGCCTTCTTTATATAGCAGCCATAGAGAAAGAAAAAAAAATAATTAACATCATTACATGAGATATAAAAACATATTCAGTAAATTATAATAATGAAAATAATTGTTCTAAAATATATTTAAAGGTTTTAAACAATATTTATGGATAGGGAAAATATTACCCAAACACTTATTAAAAAATATTATTAAAAGTAGAAACACATAATGCTATTGTTTAAAAAATTAATTTTTTCCTTCTTAAACTGGAGTAAAAATATCTTTTTAAAAAATGAAATAATTGTAATAAAATATTTCGAATATCCCTTTCCTTTAAAGAAATCCCAAGAAATATGAATTATATTTATTTAAAAAAATCAAATTAAAACCATGAAAAATCTTTTTGTATTAAAATTTAATATTCAAGTTGCATGAAATCATAAAGCACTAATCGATATTGCATTTTGTCTAGTGATCTGCTCTGTTTGTAGGCTGTTAAGAGAAAAGAAAACTTAATTTCTCATCCAAATAATCTCTACGCAATAATTACTATTCATAAATTATATTCATTAATTCATAAATTATTTTTTCAGTCAATCAATTACTTGTGAAAACAGACTTTTTCGTCATTCTTCTTAACATGATTAAGCAGAGTGGTTTTATCATTACATGGCCTTTTCGAAGATTTTTAGGAGATGAATTCGAATAGGTTGAAATTAGGTGATTATCCTTTTCATTATAAACCAGATAGCTTCCACGACCAAAAACTTTTCTTGCATCATAAGCAATGATGCATCTAAACCCTTATGCAATAATTATTTTCATTAACTAAATATTTTTCAATCAATTATTTATTTGGGAAAACAATCTACTTCGTTATTCTTCTTAACGTGATTAAGCAAAGTTGTTTTACCTACGCTCTGTTTATTCGAAGATATGATTTTTGGGAGACTGAATCCGAATCAGTTGAAATTAGATGAGTATCCGTTTCAATCTAAACCAGACAGTTTCCACGACCAAAGCAAATTTCTTGCATCATAAGCAACGATGCATGTAAAACCTTATGCAATAATTAATTTCATTAATTAAATATTTTTCAATCAATTATTTACTTGAGAAAACAAACTATTTATTCAGGCTTTTTAACATGATAAGCATAGTTGTTTTATCATTGCACGGTCTTTTCGAAGAAAGTTTTTAGGAGATTGAATCGGAGTCGGTAGAAATCAAGTGAGTATCCTTTTCAATCTAAATCATCCAGCTTCCACGACCAAAAAATTTTCTTGCATCATAATCAATGATGCATATAAAACCTTATGCCATAATTAATCCCCCCCCCCCTGCATTATCTATTCGAAGAAATGATTTTAGAATATTGAATCCGAATAATTTAAAATTAGGTGAGCATCCGTTTAAATCTAAATCAGACAAAAGCAATTTTGTTGTATCATTAGAATAAAGACTAACTCCATATTTCATCCACATAAGCCCGCATGAAATAATCACTTTCATTAATTAAATATTTTTTCTGTCAACTATTTACTTGGGAAAACAAACCGTTTCGTCATGCTTCTTAACATGATTAAGCAGAGTTGTTTTATCATTGCACGGCCTTTCCGAAGAACAGTTTTTAGGAGATTGAATCGGAATCGGTTGAAATTAGGTGAGTATCCGTTTCAATCTAAACCAGACAGTTTCCACGACCAAAGCAATTTTCTTGCATCATTAGCAGCGATGCATGTTTTAATTAAAATTTGGTGTAGCAGATAATGAGGACTTGCAAGAGAAAAAAAAATAATTCGCGGTAAAAAGACGTCGGAAAAAATCCCAGCCATTTAATAGGGAATTGTTTTTTATTTCTTCGCTACCTTTTTCGGAAAAAGTTTGGAATTTTATTCCGTCCGTGCAGTTTTTAATGAGCTACGGAATACTCTGTGTCTCTCCCCTAGATTGTTGGTTCTAACGTCGACTTGATCAATATCCTGATTAAAATCATGCAGAGAAATTGCGTTTTTCTTTTAAATTATAACTGAAGCAATGCATTATCCCAGATGTGGACGTCTTTTTCAGTATGATAAGGAATTGTTTATTAAAAAAAAACATTCTTCCAAGATATTTTAAAAATTGTAGGCATCGGCATTTGAGGACTCTTTGGCATATTTGCAAATATATTGTTCTTTAAAGAAAGTGAAAATGCCCTGTTTATTTTTATTTACTTCTAACAAAAACATTTTTAAAATAGAATTTTTTTATTTTCGAGCTTAGTATTTTCAAAACTGCTAATTATTGATTAAAAAAGTAAAAAATAAAATACGATAGTAAAAAGTATTAAGTGAATAAGTACTATAATTTTACAATTAATTAATATCAGAGTCATATATTTCTTAATATCATAGAAAATGGTATAATTATTATTAATAAGAGAAAAAGGAAGTATTTTATTTTGAAATTACTATATTATACACACACACACACACACACACACACACACACACACACACACACA
>JAPMOQ010051657.1:14850-25231 GCA_026543055.1 Argiope trifasciata
CACACACACACACACACACACACACATATATATATATAAAGTACAAATTTTTTTAAATGTTTGTTATTACATTCAGCACTTAAGTAAAGTATTAAGAATTTAATTCCTAATACATTAGTGAAGCGTGTTTGCCTTTTTAGTTAAGATTAAAAGAAGATTACCCTTGAATTAGTATTACAAAGTTTAATCAGTTATTTTCTTTTTCAACAATATTTAGTGAAGAAAACAAAAAAATTGGTTTACTAAATTAATTCTTAGTTTTTTAATTCCATTAATTTTTATCTTCTCATTGGTCTTTTTCATACATTTTTATAATTGTAGGTTATTCAAAATCTGTTTCATTAGCGCAATTTTTTTACAAAAATAGAAAAGGAAGGCCATTCTTTAAGGTTTATGCTTTTAAATCGAAATTTTAGAGTAGGTATGAGCTCATAAATACATCATGATTCATATATTAAAAGATTTTGAAACTGAGAGTCTTAACATAAGGTCTCAAACCATAAATTTTTCTACATCTTATGTCTATTTCATCCTTTTAAACTCAGTTTTAGACTAAAATAAAACTTAATTATCTTTTTTAAAGAGTAGAAAGACAACATTTAATTTTTATATATAATTACTTTTTCAGAGATTGCTATCTTTCTATTACATTTTTAATTCAGGCCATTTAGGTGTCCATTAATTCCGTCTCAATAAAAATATGTTAAAGCTCCAACATTTTTAAGGGATATTTACATTAATTAAAATACATGTTAGTTTGTAAGTAATTTAAAGTCCTCTAATATATTCAAATTTTTATGAAAATGGGAATAAATGTAAGCAAAGCAGCATTGCAAACTATATAAAGAAACATGGCAGTAGAGGTGGGACCGAAAGGACTGTAAAATTTTAAATCTGCCATCGGGGACTACATCATGATTTACGCTCTCGCTTGCAAGACAAGAACTGATTGTTCACGGCAGCTGCCACTAGAGGGTCGAGGAAAACAGTTACGGTTACAGAGGTAAGAAAGAAGCACTATTTGCAATGGCTTACACTTTGCTGGTGTTGCTGCTGTGATGGATTCTAAAAATATATGGGTTTTAACAAACATGCGCAACATTGGTTTGATTTCACAAATGTGGGGAGATACGATTCGTTTGGATATTTCAGTTATAACTGCTCATCTGTACTTGCATTATTCTATCCACTTTCGATAAATCCTTGCTTACATTGGGAGAAAGGTAGTGATTCAGTTCATAACTTCGCTAAGAAGGTTCAAGTCAACTCATGTTTTGCTGAAGCTGAATATGGGGATACAGTTCTCGCTTCACATTAAAATCTTCTCAATGAAGGAATCGAAGCAAATAAGCTTTGGAAATCACCATTCAATCCAGCATGGTACTCTAACAAAGCTTTGTCGGGTGTCCTCAATTCAGTTTTAAACTTATTAGAAAATGCGTATTAACGATTGAATAGTGATAACTCCTATGCGTTTACTTTTTAGTAATGCTGGATCTTTCTGGAATCCTACTATTGCTAATTAAATCTAATTACCCCCTTCCAAATTCCTAATTGTTACTTAGATTTAACTAAAAATTATTTTAAAGAACTAGTTTTGTTTAAGTATTTTTCGGTGACTCATGGATTTGTAGATATGGTGTAAGAATAGAAGTAGATAAGTTATGGAAAACCCTATTCAACCATGCATGGTACTCTGACAGATATCTTGTGATGTACTCAATTCAGTTGTAAACTTACTAGAAAATGCGGATTAACGATTTAATAGTGGTAATATCATTGCGTTTAATTTTCAACAAAGCTGGATGCTTTTTCTGGAATCCTACTATTGAGAATATAACTAAATAACCCTTTCCAAATTCTTAATTGTTGTTTAAATTTAACTAAAAAGAAATATTTTTAAAGAATTAGATTTTGTTTAGGCATTTTTTGGTGGCTCTTGGATTTGTACATATGGTATAACGAAACTGTATAACTTAAAGTTACTAACAACAAAGTAAATAAAAATACAATAGAAAACACAGTCATTCCTTTGACTACGGAGCATTCAATGTATGTATTTGACTCACAGATCTCAATGCTCCCTATGAACCAGTGTAAATGGTCTCAAAAAATTCTTTCGCATCGTGTGTAATAGAGCTATTATCCTAAAGAAGGCCTTGCCTTAAGGTTTATACAAAAAAAAAAAGACTTTTGAAAAACCGGTTTTAGCCGGTTTTCGAATTTACTATTTCCAAAAAAAAGGGAGGGGGTTAGATGACTTTCTGATTTTTTTCAAAAAATATAAAAGAGAAAAGTATTTAATTAATGTATATAAAATAACAAATAAGGATAAATATCAAAGTCAAAATAAAATATAATCAATACATAAAAATATTACTCTTACAAAATAACGAAAGCTCGAGGAAAAATTTCATGTAAAATTTATATTATTTTCATTAATTTTAATTTATCTTAAGAATATAAGATTAAAAAAAAAACATGAAATATTCACTGGACGGTACCTAAGTCTTGTTCTTATTTTTGAGACAATATTGTCTAAAATGGAAAATCGTTCTCTAGCTACTGCGATCGAATTTATAATTTTTCCTGATATCAGATAAAAAAATCTTAATTTTATTTTGTTCTTTTATTCCTTGCCTCAAATAATGAGAATTCAGCTTTCAGTGTCTTTCGATTTGTAAGTTTTATTTCAGAATCTTATTCAAGAAACTTCCGAAGTGAATTTTTCGTGGTTTCTTTTAAAAAAATGTATTAGTTTGATGAATAGTTTCTTCATCAGAATCGGTTTTCTGCTAAGAATCTGGCAATAGTCTGGAAAATATCTTTCCAGATAACTTAATAATTTCGGTTTTTGAAGCAAAAGAAAGTATACTAGATTTCTTCGCTAATCTAGAAATGTTTTGAAGATTTTGAAAATACAGCAGTTCTAATTACTAATTCAACTTGTATTCTTTTTTGAATTCGTTCTTTTAAAGCATATAAAAATTTCAAATTAATTTCTGTGTTTAAAAATTTTTGTTGCTTTAACATAAATAGAAATATACCCATACTTGTTCATGAGTTAACATTGCCTAAGCCTCAGAATTTATGGTCTTAAACCTTCAAATGTTGGACCTGTCGGTTCCAACCGATAAAATTCCTTTTTTAAGAACATTCAGGAATTCCAGAAAAGCAGTTTTCTTAATATGAAAACCGGTTTTCAAATGTGACAAATTTACTTTTAAAAACCGGGTTTGGCAAACCGTCAAACTCAAACTTACAGGGCATAGTTGTACAATAGTTACGAAATATTAATATATTCCTTGAAAGAACGTTTTTACTTGAACTTTTTGTGTTATACTTGGATAGTTATTTTGGTGATAAATTCCTGTAATGCTATAATTAGTATGCTAAAATCTAATTTTGAGTTTTAGATGCGTTTTTCCCACCCGATTGAAATAAAAATTTGATACAAAACTACACTTGTAGATAGAAATTTTCATATATTTAAGTCACCAGCGTCTTCGTATATCTGAAAGAATAGACCAACAGATAGTCAATCCAATATAAATTACATGCATCGCAAAATTTGTTGTTGTAACTTATAGTACTTTACAAGCCCACTGATAGAAAGCCGTCAGTGATTTAAGCCTAAATTAGCGTATCTTGTTTTTTCAGTTGCGCCAACTAGGGCTTAGAGTACGACTTAAACACTTCAGGCGTCACTTTCGCTTGCACAGCCCCTTTTTACAGTGGGACTCATTCACACTGCCCATAGATAATGCACAGAATAACAGCCATGTCAGAACATGGACTCGAACCTGCGACTCCTAGATCACGGGGAAGACACGTTACCCTTATGCCAACACGCCGGCGTCTCTACATTTTATATGTGTACATACAATAAATGTTAAATGTGTCTACCGTATTTTATGCATCTAGATTTCTTTGTATTGTAGTTATAATTATAGCTTATATTCGAATAACCAAACAGACTTTGAAGGAATTTTGCTGAAAATTTGATAGAAACCTACAAATTTAGTCTATTCAAATTTCCCCCATCTGGATCAAAAGGGTTTGAAATTATATTTTTCATAGACAAACATATATTTTTCAAAAATTGATTTTCTAACTTGGGGTCTAAAACTTGGGTATCTTTAAACTTTTAAAATTACTACATATGCAAAAAGGTAAAAATGAAAAAAGTAATATAAATATGTTGCTTAAAAATGACTTATTTTTACGGAGAAAGGACGATTAATTTATGTAAAAAGCTTTAGTAGCATTAACTTCATTTCTGTTAATATCCGCTATCTATATTTTCAAGCTATATTTTTTCAACCAAATAATTGTGATTAAAAAAATGTTATGAAGTATTATCATTTTGCATTCGCATATTTCTCTACCTCTAAATTCTAAAAGCGAAATCAAATATTTTACCATTTTAATCCTTGAATTTTTCCTTTACAAGAATGAAATATTTTAGCAAAATGCAATGCGAATTAAATTTCTCTGTAAGATAAAAGCGACTTAGCAATAGCTTAATATATACATCCGATTACGTTTGTCTGCAAGCTTCAAATAACGGTTAGTTTCTCCTAAAGCTAAATATAGTTTTTAGATGTGTCAAACGTCCTGCTTACGATCAAATATATTTTAAAAGCTTTCATCGCTTCAAATGCACAGGAAGGATTTTTCCATTAAATCGCCTTAAGAGCCAATTTAAAACAGGTCTAAAAATATCTATTTTGATTGAATTTTCGTAGTGAAGAATGATACGTTAATAAGTTACTGTTTTATATTGTGTGTATGGCAGATAGCTGTTTTGCAATAAAAGACTGAAAAATTTCAGCAAAATGCAACAGTGCGAACAATAATTTTTCCATAATAATTTTTCTAAAAGCTACTTAGCTATATCATAATTTATAAATTCGATTACATGTGTCTGTAAGCTTCAACAACTGTTAGTTTCACTTAATGCTAAATATAGTTTTTAGATGTTTCAGGCATCCTGGTTACGATAAAATGTATTTTAAACTTCGCGAATTCATCTCTTTAAATGCATATAGGATTATTCCATTAAATTGCCTAAGAGCCAATTTCAAACAGGTCTAAAAATAACCTTTTTGATCGAATTTTCTTAGTCAGAAATGGTACGGTGATAAGTAACTTTTTTGTATGACAGATAGCTGTTTTGTAATATAAGGCATCTACATATCCTGGAATAGAAAATCTTGTTTTTTGATTACGAGTGAACATAATATGTTATATAAATTATTTTCAGCAACGTTGCATTTCATTTGCTTTGCATTTGAAACGTTGCATTTCATTTGATTAGTAGACAGCGAGTCACCTAATCGTTGACGATGTTTATTTTGCTAGTATTTTTGGAAATATTTAATTAAAAGTTTTATTACGTAGCAGAACGTAGACATAGTTTTATTACGTACATTTATATAGCCTCTGACGGTAATATGGTAAAAAATAAAAAAAGTAAAGCTTTAATTATCATACCAAATGAGATTGAAACAATATTATTTGTTAATTATAATTTTTGAAAACTGTTTATGGCAGTACTTATAAATAGCTTTCTGGCTTCTGCGCCATTTTTGAGTAACAGAAAATTTTCAATTATCAATCTGCTACATACGTTAGCAATATACTTGTTATTAATGAGGCATCCAGACATATAAAATAAAGAAAAAAAAATAAGGAAAGTCTTAACTGTTTTTTAAAAAAGTTTTTATTCAATTTCTCAGTTTTGTTTAATTTCCTGTTTTATCTCTTTAGTCCTATTATAAAAGCTGAAATTAAGAAGCGATTTCATTTGATTTTTAACTAATGCTCTATTATTTCTTTTTTTAAAATTTTTAATTTGATTTTTTTTATTCATGGCATTTTTAAAACAGTTTGTTTCATTTTATTTTTGTTATCTGGGGGAGATCAAATCTTCTGTAAATCCTCCTAACCTGAGGAAATGCATGATTATATAGCAAAAACAGGGTTAGCGAACAAAAGTGACAGACGGCTGAAGTTTCTTAGTCTTTTAATATTATGAATAGAATAATGTCTAATAATATGCATCAATTTCTTATTACCATTATTATGTTTTAAATTATACAGTGAAAATGCGATTTGAAAAATAATTCAGCATGAGGAAAATCAGGAATGGCTTAAGAACAATCAAGTGTCGTTGTATTTTATTACGTTTGTGCCTGTAAGTTCATACGCCACATAAGAGCTTCCAGACCGGGGTGTACACTTTTGTCTAAGAGTTATGTCACCCTGTTATCAACGTCAAGATTTCGAATTCAAGACTGCGTATTGGCGAACCTGGTTCTGAACAAACAAAAGCAAACTTCCGTGGTGCCCTCTCTCGTTAGAAAAAGCATACATAACAAGCATACATTCGGCCGCCAAAAACGCTTGGTGCAATAACATCGTTCATCTCACAACCAACTCACTGGATATAGGGTAATATGTCGGTAAGTTCATAAGTTTAGGAGGTAAGTTCGAAGTTTGGTCTAGGGGTGATGTTACGCCCCTACGAACCCAATGGTCCTGCGATCGAATCTCACAAAAGCACGTTTAAGCATGCATAAAAATGAAAACAAACGAACTTTAGTGAACATCTTATAAATGGAACATATTTAATATTCGAGTATAACTTGGAAATTAAAATCACTTTTAAGAGTGATATTTTCTCTATGGTTTTCCTATACAATACTTGATGTTTATCCATACGATATATTCATTATGGTGCATATACTATCTTACTGCTAAAGCATAACAGAAAGAAAAAAATAATAATGCCTTTTGGAAGCACATATTTTGCCATTGTGATAATATGATTATTATATTTTAATAATTGTTTAAACTTTATAATACACTAACGGAAAGTCAAAAATTACAGGGATTTTTGTAGTTTCTTAATTCAGGTTTTGTAATTGTTCTAATATCTAGTGCTAAATTAATGTAGTCTTCTATGCACCGTGTTATTCTTACTTCATTGTTCTTATTGCAGCAGACCATCAATTACGACTCCTGGGTTTTCTATCTGCACCAAGGTGAAAATGAATGTAGTGAATCGCTTTTTAGTTTGTGGAAAATGCTAAGTCTTCAGAAATTATCCGTGAGATCCAACGTCCATACTCACCATAATTAAGAAATATAAATTCCAATCATCAACTTGTAAGATTATGTTAACTCTATTCAAGAGCATGGAAGGTGCAGCAGCAGTGCATTTCATCTCAAGTAATGAAACTTTGAGTTTAACGAGTTTCATGTGTTGCGAACTAAATTGAAACTTGCATTAAAGGGCAAACGTCGTGGGAAAATCTGAAAAAATTTAACCCTGCAGCAAAATAGCATTTGGCATAAAAAAAGGTGGAACTCGAATTACTGGAGTCCAAAGCATACAGACCAAATAGGGCTCCAAGCAATTTTCATTTTTTTTTAACCTTTGAGAAAAATGCTACTGACCAAGATTCGTATTGAAAAAAGAAAACATTTGGTTGGTTGAGTTTAATGATGCCAGAGCCTCGTTAGACTATGCGGTGCCAAACATAAGGTGAAAACGGGAGACGATGATAAAAAGTACATGATAAAATTTCATCTATCTAAAAATTTAAAAGCTCAATGTTTCACAAAGAATAAAAGTAGTAAAAGTGTGTTGATAAAACTTTAGTACATGCAAGAAAAAACACAATGTAAAAATTATGGAAATAAATTCCTTCAGAATGCCTTAATAATTAGACACATGAAGCAGACAATTAAAGATAAATGGAGAGTCAAAAAGGAAAAGTTAATGTTAATTGTTTTTGTACGTTTGGTCCAGATATAAGCAAACAGCTATTTTTCCAACGGAATTAAAAATCAAAAAAAAATTGTGAAACATTGAAAAAAGGGCATTTAAGTCCAGCATGGTTATGTAAAAAAAATAATGCATGCTTCAATTGTTTATCATTATAATAAATAAAACTTTTCTCAATTGGCTCTTTTCTTTTTCAAAATTTCCCTCTTAGAAGTATACAGGCCCGATAAAGTCAAAGTGAACAAAGAATGACAATTATTTTTCAATAATCTGAATAGATGCCGAATTTTATCCTTTATAGACTCAGGGATATCCCATACTATGCAGAATATTTAAAAATTATATCATCACATAAGTCTCAAATATCATATTTAATTTTAAATTTTAAAATAAATGATAGTTTAATTATGCATTTAATTAATAAATAAAATACGTATTTCCAATATACTATTAAATTCCTCCTTTCGAAATTTTCAAGAAAACATCTTGAATAGGAATTATTAACTTTTCATAAATATCCATTATTTTTGATAAACATTATTCACAGTCGTCTGATATGAATGGTTTGTATTTTGTTACATATTCTTCCTCAGAGTAAGTATGTTCTGTAAATATTCTGATCGATTTTATACATTTTTAGAATGTTTTGAAGGAGATAAATTTAGTCTATATCAGAACCACGTTTGAGAATGATAAATAAGGTTCAAATGCAAAAGATCAAAGACGTAAATAATGATGTCCACAGATTCCTGGATAAAAGTTCTCATTCAAGTGTAGATAATTTTTAGAAATAAATTTTCTAAACAAAATAAGTTTTTTTATGCAACTCTAAAGCAACGGTTCTATATGATCAGAAACGGAAAAAAATCAATACGAAATGAAATTTTAGAATATTTGAAGCGATTCTAAATAATTACTAATACAATTGTATGATACCCCAGGGAGTATAATTTGTATATGTAGTGGGTTTATATACAGCTTGAGTTAATTAATAAATCTGCAATAAATGTATTTTATTGTGATATTGTAAATAGTTCCATATTATAAATAACCCTTCTAAATAATAATAATACAATACCCTGAGGAGCATAATTTGTATAATGAGTGAATTTATGTACAACGTGAGTTGATTAATAAATTTGCAATAAATTGAGTTTATTCTGATATTATATGTAGTTCCATGTTATAAACAGCCATTCTAAATAATTACAAATGCAATTATACAATTATTATTGATACAAATACATAATTAATAAATCTTATCTCATTGTGATGTTATAAATAACAATTTAAATATATTAATGTTATTCTGATATTATAAATAATTTAAAGAGAAGACTTAATAAACTGAAATATTTTATGTCACGTATGCAAAATGTATACAGTAAACTCTCGCTACAACGATACCCGATACAACAATAACTCCCTCTACTACAATAATGTTTTGTGGTCACGGTGATTTTGCGTAGAAACTAATGTTAATCTCCACTCAATATTGCGATATTCTCTAGAACAATAAACCTCTGTAAAACGATTTTTTCAATCTAAATTTCAGTATTATTTTCTCCCTTTATAATAATATTTTGATTTTCAAATGCCTTTTTTTCGTTTTCTTTTGTTATTTTTTCCGTCTATTAAAACTCATTGTGGATATTGTGGAAGTTGGTGGGAAGTAACAGAAAAAACCATTCGGAATTGCTGGAAATAGGCTGGTCTTTGTGTTATGGAAGATAAGAAATCTGATAATGATGAAAATTCCATAGACAATGATCTCTAAGAGGATCAAGAATGTGTTTTGCACATCAAAAAATCCGTATCCCAACTTGAGGAAACAAGCGGTAAAAAGTTTGGAATTAGTATAGAAGACTATTTAACAGCAGATGATGATCTTATGGTTTTTGCAGAAGTTACTGATGAAGATATTCTCTCTGAAATTACTGATCAGATAGGAAACAATGATGAAGATGATGATGATAATACAGGTCCATCGCAGTCCTTATTGTCATCCCAGGAAGCTCTTCAATCTGTGAATTCTCTACGGACATTTTTTTCAAGCCTTCCGTCGACAAATGAAGAACATTTTCGTGCACTAGACTCAATGCATACAGTATTGGTGAACTTAATTGTTAAAAAATGAATAAACAAGCAAAAATATTGGATTATTTTCAATGAAAAGTGTTTTCAGGCATGTGAATATTTCTTTGCTTATTTTTTTTATTTTTTTTAGTATTTAAACCACTATTATTAGTATTTTGCAAATTAATTTCTTCTAAATATAGACTTAAAAGTAGTATGTTATGCACCTTAAACTAATAATAATTAAAAAAAACTCTTATTAAATGCTCAAAATATGTGGGCCCTCGATATAACAATATGCCTCTCTACAACAATATATTTATTTGGTCCCTAAAATATTGTTGTAACGAGGTTTCACTGTATTGCAAATACATCGAAAAGTTATCATTAAAGTTCGATAAGTAAAACTGATTAATATTATTAATTAATTCTTATAAAAATTATTTCGCCACTTAGCAATAATTCGAAGGGAATGAAAAATATAAGATAATGAATTTCCGTTTTAGATTT
>JAPMOQ010051663.1:0-30503 GCA_026543055.1 Argiope trifasciata
TTTGTTATGTTGTAGGTCATGCTTATCATACAGCTTGTTCTACTGAAGGATTTTGTTTAGTCTGTCTCCATTCTCAAGATGAAGATGGTTGACTTTTTGTGCCAAATGTTAATTTTTACTTACTTTTAAATTAATTAAAATCATAATTCTGAAAGTACTTTAATATTTATTACTTCATCTGTCTCCTATATAATTATGACAATTTAAGAAGCTTTTAATATCTTGAAAATTTCATTTATTCTTTGTCCATTATCTGTTATTATTGTTTCAAATATTAAATTATTTATATAAAGTATAATCTATATCTATATTTTTTATTATGTACTTAATTTAGTGCTTTATTTATAATATAAAGTGTGTTATCTTTTTACAGTTTGAAATTTAGTTGTGTACAATTTTATATTTTGTGTCACTTTTATTTTTGATTGCTTGATTCTAGAAATTAAGCTGACGTCATAGTATTTAGAATTTGTCTAAAAGTTCAAATTTTTAATGCAGCTATTTTATTTAGAATTTCTGTTATATTTTGCCATAATTTTATAACATATATATATGTATAATGTTCCTTTCTTTTTCTGTAAATTAACATTTTTTTAATGCATAGTCTATTTAACTTGCTTGCTCTTTGCAATTTCAATATTTTTGCTGGGAAAAAGTTATTGCATAAATGACACATTGTACTGTTGCACATACTTTATCTTTAGCACAAACTTAATGCTATTGCTCAATTTCACATTTATGTGTATATATTTCCATAATATGTTGCAATGCTCTTATTACTTATCAGACTACAAAATAGGAAACATGGTAAATTTAAATTTTACTTACTTTTACTACTTAGTATAATTGCTGAAATTTATATACACAGAAAGTCTGATTAACCCTTTGCACTTCTCTGTTAACATAAGAATAGTATTAAAGCAATTTTTTAAAATAATTTGCCAATTGAAGTTTGCCATCATAATAAACTGAGACTTTATATTTATATATAAATGCATCTAATTGCTTTTGGGAATTCAAAGAGTTAATGTTATTGATTTTGATAAACTTTTTGGAAATCTTGCATGAGTTATGATGATTATTTTATTTATTCACTTTGAAAATTATCCTCAAATAATGTTCATAAAATTCTGTTTTTTTTAAAGCTTCATTTTTTATTTATAGTATGTTTTTTACTATAAATAAATTTTATAGCTTTCATATCTTTAGGTATTGCCTCTTACCTGGAAGTTTAGGTTATAGTTAGATGTGTAATTAGAGATTTACTATAGCTTTAAAATAAAGTCAATTAACTTTAAATGCGTAGTAAATATTTTTATATGCCTTAAAGAAAATATTTATTTATATACATAGATCTCTCTACTTTTGCTAATTGCCAGACTTTTTTAAAATATAGAATACACTTAGATAGTTGCATTATCTTAATTGTTTGACCTACTAAGCCTCATATAAAATGTGTTTGTTTCTTCACTGTTTTTCTTAAATTTAGTAACCAAAGAAATTTAAATAATAACATTTGCACATTGAAATGTACTGATTTAATATTTTTCCTGATTTGTTTCATTTTTATTTAATATTCTTGTCTGCTTGTTGAATGACTAAATGTTCAAAAGTTTCAATTTTCTCATTCTTGTCATTTAAAGGTTTTTGTGACTTTAAAAACACGATAATAGTGAAGGTAGTGATGCATAATAATAATGCAATCATTTTGTTTTGGATGATTTTTTAGTGATTGAGAAATGCTTTTGATGATCAAAATAGAAATTTTATGGATATTTTTTCAGGTGTTTATTATTTCTGTTTTAGATGAATTTCATAATTTATCTATTTATTCATTTAGAAAAAATTGCTTGAGTTTTAACAATGAAAAATTTCCTGAATTTATTTGTGCCAAATAAAGCTTTAAATGCATTTCAAAATAAAATGGGGAAAATCATTACTTAATTTATTTCTGTCCCATGATCTGTTTATTTTCTCTTTTATATTAAATAATATTTTCATACCTTCTACGAATTATAATTTAACCAAGTTTCGAAGAAAATCATATTGATATTCTCCTTGACTTTTTAATTCTCTTGAAGTTTTATATTACAACAAGGAGGAAATGCTATTTAAAATTTCTTATTTGTTTAAAATTGGAGGTCTGTGGTGAATTTACATCTAGGCAGCAACCAAAGGAAGAAATTGATAGTAGTTTAATGGGGAAAATGTTACTAAGTTGCAAAAAAATAAATTTGGAAAAAAAATATTAATTCTATAAATTAGAAAATAATAATATTTCACTGTATGATGGGATAATATTAATACTTCACTATATGTTTATTGGCAACATGTTTCTACCTGTTCATTGTGCTAAATTAAATCCCATTATTACAGTATTTTCTAAAAAGCAAACACCTGCTGAAATAGAATTTTGTACTAGCAAGTATGCAGTGAATTCATGAATTGTAATAAATTAATAAAAATTAGCACATACATTTTCATAAGGCTGCTAAAAAAATTCAAGCATTAAGTTAAGGAACTATAAATGCTATCAATTAAAAGTGGGCTCTCATAATATGCATTGCCCAAGGTAGTAAAGTTTCAATTGCCTGGATGTTTTTCTTTCTAAAGCGCCCAAGTAAAATTATTTTTTTCAATGAAATATTTTTTTTAATAATGTTTCATTAAGCTTTCAGTTTTGTAAGAAAAGATTATACAAAAAAAAAATGTCTTTGTTATTAAGGATTATGGTTCTGTTTCAATTTATCACAAAATATTTTACTTTCATATTTTGTAATAAAATTATTCTGTAGTTCCTCTTTAGATTGATCGATCACTGCCATTGTTGTACTGTATAAGCTTTACAGTGTCTGTTTTTTTCCCCCATCTTTCATGTTTGTACTTAATTGTTTGTATGTACTTTTTTTTTCACTGTAAAGCTTAGATTAATCTTCCATTTTTTAACTGTGCTGATGAGATGCTAATTTATGTTATCATCATGTAAAAATTAATTATTTAAATATCATACATAATTATTGTAGTTTTAGTATTTTAAAAACATATACCTATTTTGAATTTTATTGCAAGTAAATTTTAACTTTAATAAACATTCTTATCATGTCAATGTTGTGTAATTTAAAACCATTATTCAGTGATATAATTTTAAAAAAAGAAAGAAAGAAATGGAACTATCTCGCACAAAAGATACAATTTATTATTTTTGACTTTCATTTCATTTATTACTTTTGAGTTGAGTGCCATTTATTTTTCAAAATATTTTATGTATTATAATTTTTTGTTCCCTAATATATGTAATTAATATTTACAAATATATATGATTTTGGAAAATAAATGCATTTATATCATTACTTGATAAATATTCATCCAAGATAACGAAGTATTAGTTATCCTGCTTTTTTTAACAGGTTATAAATGTTTTAATAGTCTCTAACGTGCATCAGAGGTTTTGACATTGACTTGTTAAAATAATAACAAAAAAAAAAAAAAAGAATTATACTAACCAACAAGAAGAGATCTTGGATATCATTCATCTACAAATTTCATTTTGATTATGCATTAGATTATGTTTCCAATACTACTACTCCATTATTACCATTTGTGATAGAAAAGTTTATTGTGATATGATTTTCATATTATAAACATAAGTCTTCTATGTAAATAATTTTGTAAAAATCAAATTATATGTAAATAATAATACTATATTATAGAGATACTACATAAGGAGAATAAAATTTTCTTTATAGTGTTGTTATTAGCCGTGTTATTTATTAATCCTTTTAGTTGGCTATTCTGTCCAAAGTGTTAAAAAATTATCTTCGAAGAATTTCAGTATACATTTAATGATATGTATTGTTATATTGTGTGTGGTCTCTATATGTATGTCCTTTTTTTTACTTATATAAATCAAAACATCTATGAACTTCAAAAAATAAACAGATTGTTTCTGTAGAAACATTTTCTTATTAATTTATAAATATTGTATCAAATTTTTCTCAAAACAAGAAAAAGTGTGTGTGTGTATATATATATACACATAATACACTTGATATTTCTAGTTTCGACTTCATTTAGTGCTTTAAAAATACTTTTAAGACAGATTTAGGTATTCATGGGAATTGAATTGTTCATTTGAATAGCTGAATGTTATTACATTTACTCTTCTCACAAATACATTGTGCCATTGTTTCTTGGCTTAAAGTTTGATGGTGCTGAAAGAATGTTTTGAATTTTCTTTTAATATTTGAATTTTTTGTAGCATAGTTAAATCTCTTTTGAAAATTAAATAAAGCTGAAGATTTTAGTTTCGCTTATGGCAAATATTTTCATTTCATCCATTGGAAGAGACATTAGAAGAGGTACAATTTTTATATGGTATAAATCAAGTTTAATTGGCTCGTAATTGCTATATATTAAAAATAACGAAATTGATTGACTATATACTTAAAAATATTATATAAAATTTGATTATTTATTAAAAAGAATTTTTTCTTTATATTTTTGTTTAATATTATTATAATTTTAAAAGTTTATGGACTGGGATTGGAGAATTGCCCTTGGCTCATCAAATCAATATTTTAATGAACTTATTTTCTTTATCCTTTTAGATCTATTTTTAATAATTTTATAGTTAATAATTGCATTTAATGAAACATAAAATAAAAATATTCTTGTTACATACAAATAGTAATTTTCAGAGCAGTGAAAGTTCGTTAGATACCAATTCTCTTAATGCAATTTTGCCAATACATGTCAACTTAATTTTTTGTTTAATTTATCAAAAATTACAATTTTATTATACTGTAATATATCCGAAATAGTCAATAATTCTAAAGGATTTCCATCAATTGCAAATGAAGTCAACAAAATGGCTAAAATAACCAACTGCAATGCTTTTTCAGATATGGAACACCTATAAGTCACAGAATTGATCAAGAAATGAAGATGAATGCTGAGAAATTCATTTCTATTTCTAATAGCACACAAAGCAAATTGCACCCATCCCTTCTCCATTATTTAAGAATAATGTTTGACTTCTGAACTTATACATCCTGCAATCTAATATTTAATGATTTCTTGGGGAGAATTCTGTCGAATATTTAATATCCATGGCCAAAGACGAAAACAACTACAGTAAAAGCTCCTTATTCGCGTTTTTACTATTCGCGGATTTAAAAAATGCGACCCAAATCCTGTATTCGCGGCTAAAAATTTCTGTATTCGTGGATCTAATAATTACATACGTAATAATAGAAGGATTCCAATAGGTATCCAACCCAATATCCTTTGTAAATGCCGTCAAATGGACTAATAAAAAAAGTAAAATAGATCTTATTACAACTTTGCCTAAAGTATGTTGTTAAATGATGTCGCCGAGGACTGACATAAACCGCTTTCGCCTTATCCGTGTTTCTGAGAATGTAAACAGCAGAATTTAGACTTTAAAGCACTTCTAGTTTTGGACAATGCACCAGGTCATCCTCGCAAACTTGAAACTATGCATTCATTTATAAAAGTGGCATTTTTACCTCCCAACACGGCGACTTTGCTTCAACCTATGGACCAAGGATTAATCCAGACCTTTAAGTTCTATTAAATTAGACGAACCTTCAAAATTATATTGGATAATATGGAATGTAATCCTGATATGAATGTTATGGAATGCTGGAAGAAACTTGAAATGTAAATGCATTTCAAATTTATTAGCAAAATGCATCGTAAACATAAAAGAATCATTGGAAGAGCTGAAGCCACACACATTGAAGTCATGCTGGAAAAAACTCTGGCCTGCTCTGATTGCGGAAAATGGCGAAGAATCTGTCGAAGTTCAAACTTTGATTGCAAACATAGCCGAAATCGCGAATGGAATAAGACGAGATGGGTTCGAACAGATATAATCAAGTGACATTCAGAAATTGCTTGAATCGCAAGATGAAGATTTGACTGAAACCGACTTGGAGGAAATTTTAAATTCACAGCCCGTTGAAGAACAGTCTTCAATAAGCACTGGAAACGTGACATTTAATTTGAAAAATCTTAGAGAAGGTTTAAGAATGGCAAATGAGCTCCACGATTTCATTATGAACATCGATCCGTCTATGGAACAGAGTCTTATTTTTAAGAAACAAATTTCTAATGCGACTGCTGCTTAACAGTCTGAATTGAAGAAGCTTTTAAAAACTGCCAAGCAAGAGAAAATTACAAAATTCTTGAAACCATTGCCTAAGCCTTAAGATAATTTGTCAAAATGTTCAAAAACATCAATTAAATTGATTTTTTTATATATTTAGGTTTTTTTATTTTGTCACCTAGGAACATATCCCCTATAATCCCATATAAATTACCATTCCGTATTCACGGTTTCTGTATTCGCGGCATACTTATGGAACATATACCCCGCGAATAAAGAGCTTTTACTGAATTTCGTATTTTTATGTCCTAAATGATCTACCATGAAATACCTTTTTGCAGATACAGATAGAATGAAATCTCAGTTTACTGTTTTCGTTATAATATAATCCTTTATTGGGCTCAAATGATATTCTATAATTGTTCAAAAGTGCCTAATGTTATTTTAAAACGTTGAAATATGGCCTGCATTTAACGTTTTTCATTAAGACGAATTTAGTTCAATTTTCCTGAAATCGTCAGCAATTGTGTTGGGGGCTTAGAACCTTACTTGCTAAATCTACAGTACTCCAAAACATTCCCCACTCCGTGCAGTGGATGGACTAAAAATCTTGGCTGACATATTTTCTAGTGAATTGTAATGCTGATCTGAAAAAAAATGGCATTATTTTAGGACACTTCGTTAATTCTAGATGTTCAAATTAGAATGCCAAAAATAAAGCGTTTTTCTCTGTTAAAATAAGCAGAGGTCACCAAAAAAAGCTGAAACTTACAATGGCCATAAAGTTAATTTTACTAAATTGATTTGAATTTCGTATTCAGCTTTGCAAATAATTTTTTAACATGTGGATGCTGTGAAGTAAAATAGAAAAAGATGGACAAAATTAGACACCACCACACACACACACAAAACCCCTTTGAAATTGTTATCGTCTGAAGAATTGCTTCTGAATTGCTAAAACAACTGTTTCAAACATTGCTTGGATCGTTTTAAGAAGAGGCACGATTTATCCTACTAATTTATAACCGGAGAATCTATTGCGAGATTATGCACAAGAGGATGGGGAAAAAAACATTACCATTCTTGATGCGAAAATATTCTTCTAAAGACTTTTTCAATACTGACGAGATAGGATTGTTTTGCAGTCTTCTTGCTGATAACTTTCGTAATTAAGTTTTCATGGTGGAAAATGCCGATTCGCTTTTTGATATGCACGAAATTAAACGGTAATAAAAAGTTATCACATTGGAAAATCCCCCCCTCCCACTTCAAAAAAATGTTTCAAGAAAGCAAAGAACTTTCTTACTGAATATGTTTCAAGCAAAACACTTTGGGTCAGCTGGACTGAAAATTACCTCCATCAATTTTATAAATAAATGTCCTTGTAGAACAAAAAAGGTTTTCAGTGGGGCCCATGTGGTAGATTTGTCCTATAAAACATTCAACCGGAATCGAACCCTCTCGATTTGCGCAAACAAAGCGCAATCTTGTTATTTAGGATTATAGGATTATTTAAAGTTCTCTATCAGAATCAACTTCTGAAAAATAGCCATCTAATATAGGTAAGTAATAGGAGGTTAAAAAGAGTTGTTTTTTAAAATTCCATTGAAATTTTTTTAAATAGTTGCTACATTGAAAAATATATTTGGCAAGAATTTCAGATTGGTATCTGAATTATTTTTCATATAATTCAACTTTACCAAAAAGAACAGAGGGGCTGGAAATTTTTTGCAATTCCTTTTCTATTAATCTGAATTTCTACACGGAACAAAAAAAATATATCTTAAAGTATTTCTCTACGGCTTCAGATTGTATTTAAATGATCATTGTTGAATAAAATTACATGATTTAAAAAAATTAAAGTACTAGGTATTACAATGCCAATCAGATTGTATTGTAATATATACCTAAAACAAATAACTAATAAGAGATTAAAAAAAGTTTTTTTTTCTTTTAATTCCATTAAATTTTTTGAAGCTTTTCTTAAATACATGCTTTATTGAAAATGATACTTGATAAGAATTTCAGACCAGTGCCTGAATTATTTTTCACATAATTCGACTTTGCCGAAAAGTAAAAAGGCGCCCAGTACGCCCTCTTTCTGATAGCCCAAGCCACGCATTATTGTGCTCACAAATATTACTCTGAGGTGCAAAAATCATTGGATACCTCCAAATAACTTGCTTCCTTTTTGCCCAACGAAGTGCAATAACTCGACTCTGCATGGATTCAACAAATCGTTGGAAGTCATCTACCGAAATACTTAGCTATTCTGCTTCTGTAGATGCTCTTAATTACGAAAATTTGCCGAATTTTGTGCTCGAAGTGATATTTCGATTATTTCCCATAAATGTTCAATTAGATTCACTTCGGGCAACATAGGTCGACAAATCATTCGCTGGAATTGGGCAGAATGTTCTTCGAACCAATCGCGAACATTTATGGCCGGTAATACGGCGCAATATCATCGCTGCATTGTCCTGTGGCGATGTCCTGTGGTCGATGTTTGATTATCCTGTGGCGATGTCCTGTGGTCGATGTTTGATTATCCTGTGGCGATGTCCTGTGGTCGATGTTTGATTATCCTGTGGCATGATTACCAGGGATGGTCTCTGGTGGGTGCTATGCAACCGGGCCCCGTGACTGACGGGGCCCGCACCGTGATTAAGAATCAAAACAGTGTTCTGAACAATAATAATATTACACACAATAAAAGGTTGCAAGCTTGTTTCCATGTGGCCGGCTGAGCATGAACTGATTCCTTTATAAGGCAAAGATCGCTATCAAAAGGCGAGAAAAGTTCATTTAAGATAAAGGAATTCTCCTTTCAGGTATGTCAGACGGCGTGCCCGGCCCCCAGAAGTGGGGACTGAAACTGGGCTCAAATAAATCATCTATCTGCTTTTAACTATATCTAGTGTAATATTTTTTATGAGTGCATCTGTGTATGTTTGATTTATTAATTTGTTCAACCAAAAAGCAAAACGACGATAAATTAAACGATCAATTCCTAGCAATGAACACTTTAGAAAGAAGTACTATAATGTCTAAATTTATGTTCGATTGTAAATAAAACATATCCAAATTAATCTAAGTAAGGAAACGGCATGACTTTAATTGTTATTTCAAAGAATCATTGAAACGATTCTATTTTTAGCGTGTAATAATCTGCCATTTCGTGGAACCCACGAAATAATAGGAACACATTATAATGGAAATTTTTTAAGTGTAATCGAATGACTAATTAAATACCACTCTGTGCTTATGGATCATATAAAGAGAATAAAAAATTCCACAATCTATATTGTCAATGATTTAGTTCATACATTACATCAAATCATTCCTACCTTAGGAAATGAAGTTCTTAACAAAATTAAAGATAATATAAATTCAGTTACCTATAACAATATCTAAATGGATTCTGTTTCTGATATTTCCCATTAAAATCAAACTTCAGTTTTTATTTGGTATATAAATTTTGAAGAGAAAAGATAAAGTATAAATGAGTCATTTATAGGGTTTATTGAAGTAATCGGTGATTGAACAAAGACTAGCAAAATATTTATTCGGAATTATTAAGTGAGCTTTATAGATATCATGGATTGTAATGGACAGGCATACGACAGTGGTAGAAATATGAAAGGGAAATATAAAAGGTAAAATCTTGAAGAATTTCTCAATTGCTCCCATGCAATTTATGTGTATGCCTGGCTTATCATACTCTTTTCATTTATTGAATTGTGATGTCGCTTCCAGCAATATGCATTACGTTTTATTATTATTATTATTATTATTACTTCAATGTTTGTATTACTTATTTTCTGTATCTACAAAAAAAAATTGGAAAATCTGCAAAAACATTTTAACATTACTCTCAAACCATTATGCAACAATCGTTGGGAAGCCAAAATAGATACGGTTAAAGCAGTGTATATACAGTTTGAGTAAACTTGTAATGCTTTAGGAGAATTTAATGAAGGAAATAATGGCAATATCTGAAGCTAAAAGTCAATTAAATTCAATACAAAAAAATGACAATTATTTTATTTTTAACTATGGTTTACAATATTGTCTGAAATTAATGCTATCAATAAATTATTTCAAGTGAAAACATTTGTTCTCGACTGGGCTTTTCATTTGTTCGATAAAATTAAAACTATAACCATTCGTCTTCAATAATTACCACGGCTAGCTTTTAACATATTTATTGGTAGACTTCACTAAACATAAACATATATACGAACAGTTATATAACAAAAGGGACTACACTTACACGACTAACTGAACGAAACAATTAAGACATTTACGACGAACAAAGACATTTACGAAATATAAAAAGACAGTCCTCAACCGAGATGTTTTCTCTACGATGGCTGGAGGTCGACTGACGTATTATCTAGGTGGCGCTGACGTTTCATCTAGGTGACGTTGCACACGATTCCGTTATAAAACTGAAATCCAAAATTTAACTAATGTTTTAAACGAGACAAAAGCGATAGCACGTAATTTGAATCGATCAGAACATTTTCGTGAAAAACGAATTCGAAAAAGAACAAGAAAGAAAAAAAAAATACACTTCGAAGTACCAGAAGATGAAATTGTAGAAAACTTGGTTGAGTAATTTAGATGTTATTTTTTAATTCTGCAACGGACACTGGTATTGAACAGATAGAAGACAGATTTAAAAGTATTTCAAAATAATCACTGAATAAAAATTTTGGAAAAAAACAGATTAAAAAATTGTTCCAAAAACTTTGAAAAGTTTTATAATAACTATGTAAATGAAAATTTAAACCAAATAATTACTTCGCAACTTGAAGGAATTTTGAATGGGGGGGATGAAAATAACGCTGAACACATATTGCAATACATACTAATTAGTAATTATAATTTATTTCTAAATGTATTAACTGTATTAAAATTTTTACTCACATTGCCAGTTTTTATAATAAATGCTAAGCCCTGTTTCAGAAAATAAAAATTAATAAAGGATTATTTTTGATCAATTAAAATTTTTTTAGTATAATGCTTAAACCCTCTTGCTATACTAAGTATTGAAAAAAAATTGGAAAAAATTTAATTTCTCTGGAGTAATTATGGGCAAAAACAAAATTACGCATTTAATAAATATGCAAATGTTCGGGTTTTTTTAACTTTGCTAAAAATTTAGGACCTCAAATGGTTTCTTGCACCTAGGCCCCTTCATAAAGAAGGCCGGCTCTAATAATTACACCATAAACCTTTTCGCATAAATCGCTTGAATATAAATGAAAATCCTGTCAAAGCACTACCCATTTATATGCTTTGTTCACAATAATACCGCTATCTATATTTCTATTTGCATATTGCTTCCAGTTACTTTTATCACCTCAATACTTGTCTTTAAATTCTTTCGAAAACTTGCAGCTACTGATTACGATTTCTTTTAAATTAAATTAATTTTTTTTTCACTTTTTTGACGGTTTGTCTAACATTTTGTTTACCATCTTATTTACTTTTATTAAAAAACAAAAAACTTATTCTGTAAATTTGGAAACAAAACATCATACTAAATTTTAATTAGTAAAATCTTTGCCTGCTTGAGTTATCGAGTTCACATATTGCTGAATAAACTGACAGACAGATGAAAATTCAACTGACAAATGTGGTCCAGAATTTAATGCACGTTTATATTGCTAATTATAAAGTTATGTGTCAAATTTAATTTATATAGTGTTTAGCATTTTTGTGTTAATTAAATCGATTTTCTTTCGACGGATTTCACCTGAAATTTAAGAGAAATCTGTAAATTTGGTGTTGCAGCAACGACTAAATGCAGAATGCTAAATTTCATTCCTGTAGTTCAAGGCATTTTTGAATTATAGCGTTCACATATGTATGTAATTCCAAAAATGCGTTTTGCAGTTTAAAGTAGTTTTGAAAATACTAAGTATATAAAAATATTATCGAATTTCTTGACAATTGTCATACTTTATTCTTTATATACTTCGCACACGAAATATTACCTATAATACTTGTTAAATGTTAATATATATATATATTCATTGGATTTGAGGATTTAAAAAAATATTATCAAATTGAACAAAATTCTCAGTCGTATTATTCAAAACTTGATATCTACTTTTTACGGGAATATTTTTTTTATCTTACTTTTTAAAAATCTAGTTTCCTTATACAAGATATTATATTGATTTAATTAGCTGAACTGAATCGTTAACTGAATTTTATTTAAAAACTATAATTTTCAGAATCGATTGCTAAGTCATTACTGTAAAAATTCGAAGTATACAAAAATGCCAAAACTATTGGGAATTTATTATGATTTTTTAAAACTATATTCTTTATTATCAAACGAGAAATAATAATCGTGTTCTGACAAGTCAATGACCTTTTGAGTCAGTGAATGATGACTTACTAACCGAAATCTTATCCATATTATACCATATATGTAAGGATCGATTGGACAATATGCCAAGATGAGATAAAACAGATGATGAATTATTTTAATTCACAAAATTCTCTTTATTCATTGTGATGTTTCTATCGTAAAAAAAGGGAGGTAAACAAAAAAAAGTAGGCATTGTTAGATAATTTTTTGAAAAGGCATTTATTGATAATCAGATTTCAAGTAAAAACATTTTTTTATTGAAATTTCTTGAAAATATGTTCATTTTAATAGAAATTTTATAAAAATTTTGTTTATAATGTTTAATAAAAATTATGTGAGGACCAGTATCGTGTTATGTGACACGGGTAATTCGTCTCTTTTATTAAAGTAAAATTTTCTTTCTTTAGTGATAAAAATAAAGTGGGAGCCACTTGTTTTGATTTAAAATAACCACTGCATCAGAATGGTCAATATAACAAAATGCCTTAGTAGAATACTGTAGGAATGCCAAAACGCCAGAAAAAAATACTACGACATTTGGATTATTGATTCTTTTTAATTAGAAAAATCAACACAATGTACAAAATTAAAAATAATCATTTTTATTAAAGTTTCTAATCATGAATTTTAAGTTTTTTTTTTCTTCTTAAAAAATGTTTTCGAGATTAAGTAGGTTTCACAAATGTATCCCTTTGCAGTCTCTTATTAATCATAATCTACTTATCTTCGTCCGATGCTGGTGCATTTTCATTTTTAATGTAGCTTATTTTACTAATATTTTTCCAAGTTATTACTCCATTATGCTGCAATGCCCGGAGGTAAAGAACTTATAATTCAAAAACTCTTCTCACTCTCCAGAAAATCAACAAAAACATAGTTTGTATGGAAATACATATACATATTATATTTTATCAGAATATAGATTTTCTTCAGAATGTCTTGCTTAATTGATGATCAAAGCTCGTTTAAAACAATTTAAAACTGATAGTAGACAATTTCAATTTATGTTCTTTTACTTGATTTGCAAAGGTGATATTTTTTAACTCTATTTTACATTCTTTTCTTCATGCACTAGAATTTTGAAATCTCGAACTCTTGAATGAGTTAAATTACTTCTTTTGACAATATACTATTTTAATATTTTTAGTAATAATTATCATGCTATTTATCAATAACATTTTTAAATCAATATTCGAGGTGTTACCTGGTAGCAAATTCGAGGGATAAAATTGATTTAAAGATTCTATAATATTCATAATAATCAATTATAAGTTAAGGACGGAATGATTAACATAGAAATGTTCCATTTTTCTACAGAAATCCTTGTGTATACGATGAGCAAAACTCGCTGAAGGCAAACTAAAACTAATAATAGAAGTTCCATTTTAAGCTCTTTGATTTGAGTTGTTGCCTGTTTGCAATGATTATATTTTTAAAATAGAGTTTACATTTTTTTCCCCTCATTCAATATAATTTTGAAATCTTGGACTCTTATACGAATGCAATTATTTCTTATAGCAATATGCTCTTTAAATAGTTTTATAAATAATTATTATATAAATGATTAATTTTATATTAATTTATATCTGGGACGTTACTTAATTACAAATTCGGAGGAAAAAATTGATTCAAAGATTCCATTATATTCATAACGATAAATTATAAATTAAGAACTAAAAATAGAACCGAATTCAAGAATAAATGTTCTAATTATTTAAAAGCATTGATGAGTAATTTCTTGTTAAATTCATCCTTAAAAGTTGGTTAGTAAACTACACGTGTGGTTAAAAGAGAGCAGTATCTTCCTTTGTGTATTGTACCACAACAAGACTTTTATGGAAACTAATTTCATCCAGGATGCAGAAACCACACCAAGTCCTGGAGTTTCCCTCTTTAAGAAGAGAACGTGCAGAGCGCAGATTTATAGATTTAATTAAGTTCGATTACATCGCTAGTTAGACGACCTCTCCTGGCTAATGTGCAAAATCTTCCACTTTATGGAGCGAATAAACATTCCTTGGGTTAGCTTATTTGATGAAAGGCAAAGAGCCCAGATTTGTATTTCCCACAGTTTTGTTTGCGAGGTAATTGATTAGAGTTGCTTAAGAAGTGCCTTCTTTTACCCTTTTCCTAATGAAACATGAATTCTTCGAGGTAATTTATTAGAAATGAGCTTTTGTAGACTGAATTTCGATATATTGAATAAACAAATAAAGAAGTATAGTTGTTGACATATTCATCCCTTATTAATTTTGTCTTATATATAGATTAAGTTGTGTATGTATTTCTTTCCAATTTTTAAATATCAAAAAATAATTTAATGCTAATTGAAGAAAACAGTTTGATGTCAAAAAGAGCCTGCGGAAATAAGAAGAATTAAAACCTTAGCCTTTATCATCAACTTTCACATAATGGTGCATTTCATGTTTATTGTTCACTAGCCGCCTTTGGCGAACAGCTGGTTCGCCATGAGTAATGCGTTCTAAAATTTTCAATTAAATCATATATTCATTAGCCAAAATTTAAGAAATAGTTAAAGTTAAAAGATTCAGTTATTAGTAGTTACAGAGTCGGTAACTTTATTCGGAAAAACTTTTTGAGTTTAATGCTCTAATAATTTATCGATTATGCTTCCAAAATATTAAAAATGTTTTTTTGGGTGATATTGCTAAAATGTTAAATATATTTTTTAAAGAAAGCGAAAAAAGGAAAAAATTATTGAATTAATGATACAGATATTGAAAACGATTATAGAAATATGCCATTAAGTCGGGATTTCAATGCATATACTGTCTAAATTCAATCAGGTTTACTGTAAACAAAGATAATTTATGGAATTAATGATATAGATATTGAAAACAATCATAGAAACCTTTGCTTTGCATTTGTTTTTTAAGAAAATATCACATTTTATGTTTCTTTTATTTTATCCGGTCACGTGCTAAAAGTTGCATATCTTTAGATTTGATTTGCGATGATAGTTTTTTTTATTCGAACTTCCGGCATTCTTTTATTTTATCCAGTCACGTGATAAAAACATGGTTAAAATATATCTTTAAAAATTCGTTAAAAATAGAAGCTTACGTCATAAATTAAAAAAAACTGATACCGTTAGAAAGCTATTTTTTTTATCTTTAAATTGATATAAAAATCATGTTTGTGCAATAATATTTTCGAAAGTTATAGCGGAAAAACGTCGAAATTTCGCTTAAATTTTAAATAATTCAAATTGTAATTAAAAACTCGAAAAAAGGGCTCCGAGATGCACATTCCCGATCTCCAAGGTATACATGTACCAAATTTGGTAGCTGTAGGTCCAACGGTCTGGCCTGTAGAGCGCCAACACACACACACACACACACACACACATTGAGCTTTATTATAAGTATAGATTTCAGTATCCCCAAACGATCATTCCTCGAAGATTCTAGCTCACTAAGGGGACGCTAGAGGATGAGCACATTTTCGGAATTCTTCGTCATTCTTTGACCTTGATTTCCGCCCTATTAAATACTTTTTCGTTTATTTTTTTCGTGTCTATGTGAGTATTGTGTCGTTTTTAACAGCGTTATTTTATTTTAGTGCAGTCAGCGGGAAATCCAAATTTGCTTTATTGTTGGATGTAAATATCTATTCGTTTCATATTTCTTCTCACCCCTATTTTGACAAATGAAACCCATCCTAACGCATGCACAAAAGCTCGGAGTGTTTTAGAATCCGTTGCAAAACAATAATTTAGGAGAGAAAATTCTCTGGGCATTTTAGGCTTTTTTCTTCTTGATAAATAGTATCCAAAATTTGATATATATTTATATATCTGTATATATTATAATGTAAAGATTACCTACCAAATTACGTTCATTTAATTCATTCGATTTTAGAATTACTGAGCTCATAAATAGAAGTAATATTAGACCTAAAAAATATCCCTTAGCTATTTGGCTGTATGTTTTTATTTCCGTTTATAAGCCTTGTATGGTTGTTTCAAAGAGCAACAAATAGTTTTTGGGAATCCTTTTTTTAAATTCGTTTTGATAAACATCTGCAGAAAAGACAGATTTATGGCATGAGCGGGACTAGAATTAAGTTTAAAGTATATCAAAATGACTGTTATATCAATAATTCTATCATTAAAAGCGCTATTGAATTATTTTTTTTGCATTGCAAAAAATGTATTAGCAAAAAGGAACTTTTATTTTTTTAATCTCAGAATTGTAAAAATATTATTGGGATATCGTTTGATGCATAAGGTAACCAATTGGTATATTTTAATTGTTTCGTTAACTCTTCTTTGCATGACGATGGACATTTCCATTATAACATTTAGTCAATAAAAAATTTGTTCTCAAAATAGGTGTACTGTAATAACTTGGTTGTTGCTGGCGACTTTTTGCAAGACTATTGTGTAAAAAGGAATGTAGCTGTGAAAAAAAAAATCAAAATTTCGCAATCATTATAGCAGGAGTGTACTTGTTATTCCATTAATTGTTGTAGTAGGAAGAATCGTGCGATTTCTTGAATATTTTTCTGTAACTATTCTGAGATTTTTTTACTAATAAGAGCGATAATGAATGCAGAAATTTAGAAGGGGGGGATATTGGAGATTTTGTCCTGAGCTTAACATATAAATTTGCATTATGATAAATATTTCCATCATACTGGTTTTTAATTATTTATACCACATATTATACTAGGATTTGTTTAAACATTTTTTCTTTAATAAAGAGCATGCATTATATTACCATAATTTATTTTTTTTAAAAAAAGGAAAGAAAGAAAAAAAATCATGCAAAGAAGAGTTGAAATTTCACCAGAAAAAATAAACTAAAACTTTTTAAATAGTTTTCTTAAATTATATGCAGCTATTAAAACACATCCGTGTATTTTTTTTTTGTAAAAAAATAAATAAAAAATAAAGTCATGCATTCTACAGGAGGGCTAAAACTTTAAGGTGCGTCAATATTTTTTCGGCAATTATTCAAACGATTATAGTACTTTCATTTTATGTGCTTCATATACAAAACCCAAAGAGATATTCAGCATCCTTCCCCAGTATCTTCACATTATATAAAAAAATATAAAGAATAATAGAAGACTGTATACATATCGCTTGAATTTTAAGATTGTAAAAATTATAATGGAATATAGACTATGTTGCAGAATTAATCCATTTTTATTATTATCTAATATTCAAAATTGATAAAATCCCCGGAACTTTAAACTTGAATTTAGATTTAAAACCAGTTACAAATGCGAAATAATTGAGACTACTCAATCTTTAGCAAGCAGTTTTATTTATCATAGCTTTTCTCTAAGTGCTTCGATATGCGGACTATTTTTATGTGAAATTCAGCAAACATGGACATTTTTTCTTTGACTCAGTCATAATTTTATTTCAGATTTTCAAAAAAGATATTCATTTTTTAAATTGTTATTTTAAATGACGGTTTTATTGCAAACCGTACTTAAGGACTTGTTTAAAAATGCGAATGGCTCGATTGTCAGTAGAGAATATTTTAAATAGCTTGTAAGGCGTGCATTTTAAGTGAATCTCTAATTCATTTCTCTCTTAATATGATAATCATTAGTCCAAGATCACGAGTTGATTGAAATTGAATGAGTCAACATTTGAATAAATAACTATAAGATGCTTTTAGGTTGCTTTAAAACTTTGAAACTAATTCCGATTTATTTATTCCTTTAAGATGAAACTGATTGTCAAATGAGAAATGTGTGTAAGAGAAGACCGGCTATTTCTATATTTTTTTATATGAAAAAATGTGAAGCGAAACGTTCGATTTAAAATTTCTGATATAGTAATTTTGTAACGACGTAAACGAGAAGTAACGGATAGAAAATTACTTCATGCATTTCATTTTCTAATAGGATTTGGGACTGAAGACATAAACAGAAGAGAACAAATATTCCACCAGCGACGGTTTGTGAAATAAAAAGCGAACAAAGATTCAAAACTTAAAAATTGTGACTACTAATGCTTTACATTTTTATGATTGCACTTGGATTCAAATGATAATCTTCATTTACTGAATTTTTATTACGCTTTATTTTGTGAAGGGTTTTTTTTTTGTTTTTATTTCTCCTTGTATTAAATATACAAGCAGATAAGAATTTTAATCGTTATAATAATTTAAACTGGATAATTTGACAAATCTTCGTTTTTTATACTTCTTCAGTCTGGGGAAAAAATTTTGAAATTATACCTGCTTTTAAACATCATAAATAAAAAAAAAAAATACTTGGATCTAGAAGATTGAAATTTAGTATCTGATCTTTGTTCCAAATTTCTAGATTTCTGCCGAATTTTAAAGGCCATCCATTCTCTGTCTGGCTGTCAAATTAAAAGCGAGCATGATAATTGTAGAGCTTGATGAATAAAACAATAAACAGGATATGTCTTTTTTCTTTTAGAATTTCGCCTATCATTGTTATATTCTTATTCAAAATATTCTTTGCAAACTTTTTTAGCAAGGATTTACATTTTTAGAATGAAATTAAAATATTCTGATTTTTTCATGAAAAATTTAATCGCATGATTTTCTTTCATCGTTGATAGCTACAGAAAAAAATATTATGTCTATTATAGGCTCAATTTACGTAAGTAAGTAAGGTGTTGAAAATCACAATGTGCAAATAGAGAAAAGTCAGTTATACAGATACGTCTTTATTGGTTCTATGATGCCATGGGACTTCATTGTATTAGAAGTTCATTCACAAAATCAACATGATAGACACAGGGTTATTAAAATATTTTGGATTTAAAATGCATCATAATTTAATAATTTTAAAAATTGAAGACATTCAAGTTCACCTTCAAGTTTTGTATAAGAAATTCTAATCAAATTATACATATTTCACGGATACCGATTGCCTGGTAAAGACAATAAAAATAAATAAATGGAAAAACGGAAGTTAATTTTAAAAAAAAGAAGTAAAAAGAAACAAGAAAAAATAAATTTAAAAAAAGGATAAAAGAGTTAAATTACTAAAAATGTGCCAAAACAAACAATACTTAAAAAGAATATGTAAATATATATGAATATTGTTATTGTTGAAATTAATTCAAGAATTCATCGATTGTTTGATAAATTGCATAATTATTTGAGCACCAGATTTATTTATAAAATTCTGTTTCCTTCAAAAGAAATCTAGAATTCCTTTTTTTCAGTTAGAAGTAATTATTTATTTATGATTTTTGTAATTTCTCATTCTAGACGTTTTCCATTGTATAGATTATATTCACATGATAAAATAATCTTGATACACGTTAACTAATATATAATCGACGTTAACTAAGGAAAAATTCCATTCAAGCGCTATTTTAATTTGGTGCATTTCTTTGAAGTCGAACTAGTTTTTTTATGCATAGTTCTACATCAAAAATACATTTGCACTTTTTTCATAAAAATATTATCAATATAATTTTTTAAAAAAAATTAAATGATTTCAACTTAAATGTTCAAAGCTCCCTAGATTAAAAAAACAAATTTAAAGAAAATTTATTATTTATGTAGTAGACAAGGAGCAGCAAATAACTTCTGTTTAATTTGTAAACAATACTATGAAAAATTATAAATTAAAGAATACAATTCTAATTCGACGAACGTTTGAACAAAAAACAAACAAACAAAAAAAGGAACAAGAGATTATTAGCCTTCGCGGAAATGACTAAGGTATTCCTAAAATTATATCTTCATTTCTTCTAACAATCTAATTCCTTAAAAAACATTAAAATTTTGATTCGTGATATTTCTTTATATATCTAAAATTTTTGCTGAATAAAATTAAAAAGGAAATTTTTATATATAACAGCAACAAAATATTTTGGAATTTCTAAACATAAGAATCTAAATTAATTTAATATTTATAATTTTGAAAATTTATCTGCAACTTTAGTCCACGAAAAATAGTAGTATTGTATATATAATAAATGTCTAAACAGTGATTTAATGACAAAAACGTATTTGCTTAAACTGTAAAATGACAAAATGTATTTTTTTAAAATTTAGTGTTTAAAAAAATTATTTTTTAAAGGGATTAATTTTTATAAACAAGTGAAATGAACTCCGACGGGAATAGCTTTTTCAATTGCTGTTACCACATTTGCTATTATTACAATAATATTTTTTCTATATTGCTATAAGGAACACGCATTGAAAATTTTAATAAATGGTCTTAGATATATTGATAATTTACTTTTTAAAAAAACGTAGATCACTCTAATAATATAATTAATTGTTAGATAAAAGAATTGAATTTAAATTAAAGTAACGAAAACCAATGGAAAATTCCTATTTGAATTTTTTTAAAGAAATTTTTAATGCCTAAACTTTAGATAGAAGCATAATTTTAAACTTTTAAACTTTTTTAGCAGATATTTTCAATAAAAGGATGAGTTTTTCTGTCAAGTAATTAAATTAAAAAATTTCCACTTAGTTTAAAATTTTCAAAAATGCAATTTTTTTTTCGCAATTTAACAAAATTAAAAAAATTGTAATTCCTTATATTGAGGCAACAATCTTATTCAAAATTTTTCTTTTTCTAATTTTCCTAAAAATTTTTGCAATGTATAAATTTTAATAAGGTTGGATTATCTATATTCTAAAATTTTCCACAACTATAGAAATTTGCTTTTAAGTTTTTTTCCCCTTCAATTTTTTCCCTTTTCACTTATAGTTTTATTTCAACTTAGTAGATGGCGCTGAAATCTTTACTTTAATTCATGTGATGATGATGTATTGTAGGCGTTTTCTGACTTAAACGCGGGAAAGTTCAAATTAATAATTACACTTGTATTCAACAGAACGGTTAATTTTTGTTCTTTTGATTCGACGAATACCTTTTTGCGGATATTTTAATTCAAATGGTATGTTTTCTATTTAATTACATTTTATTTCTAAACTTATTAGTGTTCATCATTTTATGGCTTCATGCTTATTTCTTGCCTTATTTTATAATATTTTGCTTTGTTATTGTATTTAGCTTTGGTTTGAATTTTTGAAATAATTTATTTACTGAATTCGTCATTTTGTTTTTCAGTAGATAATTTCATAGTTGATGTATTATATATACTAATTTTTGTCTTCATAAAACTATAATTTCAAGGGATTTTTGAATCACAAGGGATCAATACACTAGGACAAAAGTGTGATCCCTTCTCATTAAAATTTGATTTGAATCCGAGCTTAAATGTGACCCTCGATAGTCTTCAGACTAGACTGATCAAATTTTCAATCTATTTTTTTATATATATTTAAAACAATCTAAAAACTATTGATTATGGCTCGTATGGATACATTTTGTAAATTCTATGATGCATGACATAATATTTTTCAAAGCTCAGATTGTTGGATCTACAGTTAAAAAATATGCCCCTTCGTTGCGTTGGTATTAAGAGCTAAATAGGAATGGTTTTCCATTTTACTCATTGGAATTTTTAATGAATTAACAATTAATTGGGATTATAAAGTTTCCCTCCATAATTCCAGAACATATTGTTACCAAACATCATTTTTACTACTCTTTAAAATAAAAATGAAAGCTTTTCAGTGGTACCAATTTAATTCTCGTGTAATATTTTATTTTAACAGATTTTTAAAAACTAATTTTAAATAAACTCTAAATTTTTTTCATTGTTATTATAAAATTCAAAGCAATTTTATTTTCTCATCAAATTTTCCATTCGAATGCTTTTGTTAATTCTAATATTATTATAAAAATGAATTTATTAGGAAATTAAAGCTAAGATTTTGATTTTGCTGTAATTACCTTGTCAACATTTCTAAGTTGACATCCTTTCTATTTATTGAGAGATATAATAATCGTTAGCAACAGTGCAATGGCTGATGCAATGGAACCAAACAACAACAACAAAAAAAAAAGAGACATGTCTTGGAATAGGGATTTGAATCTTCTATTTTTTTCTATAAACTTCTGTTATCAATTGTTTCTTTCATACATTCAAAATTATTAGACCTGAACTATGGGAGATTTACTGGACATATGTGTAATCACAATTGAATTATGATACGTGACTATATACGTGACGAATTTTTTGAATTGCTACATAAAAAGATTAGAAATAAAAAACATCTGTGATATTAAAGTTAAATAACAAAAGTTTTTTTTTAGAAATTAAAGTTTTTTTTTTAGAAATTAAAGTTTTTTTTTTTAGAAATTAAAGTTTTTTTTTTAGAAATTAAAGTTTTTTTTTTAGAAATTAAAGTTTTTTTATGAGGGGGGAAAAAGCATCAAGCCAAAATCTTTTAATTTAGAAGTTTATCAAATAATTTGCTTACAGTTTTGTTACTGAACTAAAACAATATGCTGTCTGTATTTCTTTCTAGATTTTAAATATTGGCATTCAATTTAAAAAATAACATGACAAAATTATGAAGTCTTAAAATATCTAAAATTTTTCTCAATTAATATATTTATTCTGTTATTTATTCTACCGATAATTAGAATTTGACAAAAATGAAATTCAGTATGTAAAATAGCATTAAAACAGAAATGTAAAAATCGGTGCAACTGCCTTTCGCAAGACAAAAAAAAAATTAAACGATACATGCTCAAAACTGTGAAAACAGTAAAAATATTAACTAACAAAACTTTCATATTTTCACTAAAAAATGACCTTTCAACGCAGTCTCCTATTTTAATTAAATTTATATATTGGAGAGAAAAAAAACTGTCCTTATTTATTTTAATCCAGAAATTTTAAATTCTTTATATCTTGCTTGTATCCCTTTTTTTTTTAAAGGAAAATACAAAATTCTTCACTTCATGTTAATACAGAAAGACTTAAAAACTGCACGAATTGCATATTTTACTATATTTCTGTCATATTTCTATGACAGGTCTACAAATAATACTGTTGGTAATCTTCTGTAAGACTCGGAAAGACATTGTGTGACCATTTCCCGGAAATCTATAGTTCAAATGTACTGCATCGCTAGTTCCTCACTTCATTATTCATTTTGAGAGCTAATTATTTCGTCCTCATCTGAAGTCTTCGTTTAGGATTTAAGCAAAGGAGTTCACTGAACATACTTGAGTGTATATTTAGTGTTTAAACAATGATATACAAGCAAAAAAGTAAAGTGTTTTTTTTTAAGTATATTTTAAGCGGTGATATACTTTTTGTATATGTATATTGTTAATAAGAATATCGCAATTATTTTAAATTCAAAAATATTTATGACAAAATTTGAATTTATCTATGGAAGAAAATTCTTCCCATCTATGTGGACACATAAGTCAAACATAATAAGCTCCTTGGATGAAATTTGTCGTGGGATTTTGTTGGGAAGTCAAATGAAAGATATCTTTCAAAAAGTCAGAAACAAGATAAATATGACTTGAACATGTGGTTTATGAATCAAAATTATAAATTAAAGTGAAATTTTCGAACTAATTGTTTTAAAGTGCACACTCGATTATTTGTATTTTATTAATTGAACGATACAAAATACTCAACGTTGTACAGATTTTCGATAAAGTCGAAGTATTAACACTCGCTAGTTTATTCTTGGAAATGACATTCTTTATTCCGTTTTAGTTAGAGACATTCTACGTCATTTGAGTCTTATGTTGCTTTAAGATATTGTGAAAGTTCATTGCCCAAAGATTTTTCTTATTTAAGTGGTTCGGTTTCTGATATTGTCAACAACATTTTTTATTTTCTCATATAAGAATTATGTAGAGAGTATTATATTTGTCAATGAAAATGAAATCGAGATTTTGACCATCTTCGATTTTCGCAATTTCCCTGTGTCGAAGAAACGCATTTTTGGCAATATGTTTGTTCACACGAAACCTTTAAAAGGCTTTGAATTAAACATATGAAATTCGGTATGTGGTCTTTATTCCGCATTTGTCGATTTCTTTTTAAATTTGTGCAATCGATTTAAAATAAATGTGTATCTGATTTTTCGAATGCAAGTTAACACGATAACTACAAAAGTATTTGGTGGATAAAATAGAGTACAAGGATTTAACATTTATGGTGATGATACCTGTCAAATTTGAAATAAAATCTATCAAGGAACTGACTATTTATCGGTTTGTACTTTCTGAAACATGCAAAAACATGTATAAAATTGGTTTTGTGATTTTATGACTGCAGTTGTAGTTCTGTCAAATTTTCCTTTCAATAACTAGGAAAAAATGAACAAAATATACCGGGGTTGGAACTTTAATAGTGGCAACATTGCTGTAAAAAACGCCAAGCAACAAAACCAAAGAATGTCACTTATAGCACGCCTTACCTCTCAGTAAAAAGACTCGTCGTTTCTATGTCACGTGCAGATGGAGTGACGCGAAGAACTGATCTTTGAAATAGCTTGCGGTCTAAAGTAAGTGTTGTCAGGATGCTTCCAAAACAAGAACAACGAAGTTGGATAAAAATTGGATGTGCAGCAGCAGAGGTTGTACAGCAGAATTATTACACTGGATGAGATTTTGGCTAGATCGTACCAAATTGAAATGCCAATCAAACGAATGGTGTCATTAACAGGTCATCAAGACAGATTCGAAATTTCTTCAGAACCCCTGCAATGCGAAAGTTACGCTGCTTCTCGTGTACAACTGTGATGGTGTCATCCTGAAGCATAGCGTTCCTCCACAGCAGACAGTCCAGAGATTCAACAACAAATCCTGTCGATACTGCTACGTTCAGTGGAGTCGGGGAGGTCGGCTGTATACAAGAAGTTCAGATATTCTTGCGGTGGTAGACCGGTCCATTCGGACTATTAACAGAACAGGTGTTTTGCGAATTCCACATCGTTGCAAATAGGTTGTATGCAATGCTAACCACTATATTGAAGGACTGTAAAACATAGGGACATGAATCGCTTTTTTATTCCATGTAAATAAATAGTTGCCACTATTAAAGTTCCAACCTTCGTATATTCATTCTAGTGCTATGCATTAGAAGCACTTCAATGAGTAAAAATGTCAAAAATCCTGTAATAGATTCAATAAAATTACTAAATCCATGCCAAAGGTCAATATCAAGCAACTATTGCTAAGCAATGCAGTGTATTCTTGACGTTACTCAGTGTACACAAATTTATGCTGGCATAGAAAGGGGCAATGTTTTTATCAGAGAACATGCAGGACAGTTTTGATAAGAAATCTACAGATTTATATGAAACATTTTCTTTTATTAAATTAAGAATATTATTTAACAAGAAAAAAATTCACTTTCCCACAAAAATTCAATAAAGTCTAGATAAATTTTATTGAAGAATTAGATTTATAGCTCAAATTATTATAGAAGAAGAATTATTACCGCTCAATTTTTTTATATTCTATTTTATTATCTTTTATTTAGAAATGTATCATGAAGTATAACCAAGTCAATGCTTTATGAACATGCACCTTTTTCATAATGTTAAAAAGGAACGTGGCATTTTTTCGTATTTTATACAAAATCGATGCCCTTGCTGCTAATAGAACAAATAAAACTAAAAACAAATTATACGTTCATTTGAACTTTTTGCAATATTAGTATTTAGATATTATTATAATTAAACTGAGCTTACGTTAAAACATTAAATAGTTTTCGTAAAGTAAATTAACACTTTTAAATATTTTACATTTTAGAAAAAATTATAAAAAAAATTCATCAAATTATTCCAATATTTCAAAACTTACAAAGTTTTCAACGATTCTTAAACTTCGATAAACTGAAAAATATTTTAAAAATAGAAATTACCGAATTTTTTCAATTAACAAACAAGAAAAATCAGAAAAACAAACTACAAGTTTAAGAAAGTTGTTCGATTTTGTATTAAGAAGTCGCGGAATATTTTTAGAATTGTAAGCAAAAAATAGTAAAGGATCTCAGAACTGTCAGTTATTTTGACAACTTTTGTTGGGGATATATCATACTGAATAATCAATGTATGGCAATGTCATCTAGTTGGGCATTTTTATTCATATTCTCCAAAATGTTATTTGCCACTGAATCATAATTGAGTCTGTCCTTCATTCGCTTTGAAAAGAGAAAAAAAAACCTCTTTGGCTTAATTTAATTCTGGTTTATTTTAATTTCAAATTGCCTCATTTCATCAGATTAAATTTACCAAAGGCATTGCTTAGAAAACTTAAATTATCAAATGAAAAAAAAATAATAAAGACAAAGCATCATTATAAAAGTTTTTTTAATGCTTAAAGAAATTTTGTTTTATGAAAACATTTTGCTTACAGCGAAATTAGTGTGGCAAAACAACAGTCATTTTTAATCAAGTGCTTTTTAAAATCTTTATAACGAAGTATATGATGGGGACAAGAAACAAAACTCTTCTCATGTTTTTATCATGAATTATAAATTTATTTAGATGGTAATAAAAATATTAAGAATCTCGAAATTATTTAATACAATAATTACTTTTAACACACGCAAATTATTAATAAATACCCTTTATTAAAGTAAATTTAATGTGTTTTTGCATAATATACATAATAGAGGGCTGGATTTAGAAACATCTTGCTTAAACATAACGATTTATTCTTAAATTAAATGTGTGATTTCTTTTATTTAGTTAAATCCTTCATTTAATATTTACATAAATCATACATTTTAAAGATGAAACTTTGATCATGCGATGAAAGATTTTACGCTTTGTTTCTAAGTTTTGGAATTTTCATTAAAATGTTTTTCTGCAAATGTAATAAAGATTTATTAGTTTAGTAGAAAGTAGTTTTATATCAATACATCGTTTAATTTGATATTGTTACAAACGTTGTAAATATTTGCATTCTTCTTGAAATATCTTAAAGAATTAAAATACACAGATTCTGGAGCGAAAATCGAGCAACTTAGGTATGTTTTACATAAAAACGGCATTTCCAGTGACTTGGCGACCTTTTAGCTATTTGGAGAGATTTGGCGATAAACAGATACTTCTGGAAAATTTCATACCTAAGTTTTAGGACCATTACTAAGCGAAATAGCCTAGAGCCTTCTAGAATCTTGACAAAAGTCCTAGATTTTCACGCCAAGTTAGGTAAAAATACCACCGCCCCATTGACCTTGATGGTTAGAAGACCACGGCAACATGCTGACAGTTAAGTTCTTTGAAGTTTATCCTTAACCCGTACCCGGGCTGGACACCCCGTCAACCCAACCTATACCATGATGATTAGAGAGAAATTAAGACCACAGTGTTAATTGAATGCATAGATGCTGTTATCTGGCTGAGGTATTAGATACCTCTGTTTGGAAGCTATTGGGTTGTTCGGAAAGTCATTTCGTTTTTTTTTTTTTTTTGTCAAAATGAAAAGAAATTTTCGTTTAATGAATAAATTATTTATTAAATTATAAAATTGCCATTCTGGTCTAATACCTTTTGCCATATTTTTGGTAGTAACATGATTACACGCTCATAAAAGTTTTGGTCTTTGCTGTAAAAAAAACTGATCGAGGTGGTTTTTGGCCTCCTCATTTGAAGGAAAAATTTTGCAAATCAGTTCTGGTACTTATGTACTGTTAACACATCTTCTCCACACATATTGGCTAATTTATTTCTGACTTGACAGCATTTTTACCTTTTATATAGCAAAAAAGAAAAAAAAAATGACGAAAATGCTGTTTATTGCTCTCCATATTTAAAAGGGCACCATCCAAAAACTACTGCGAAGAATCAGCTGCACTTTTTCACACTCAAGCCTTGCTATATCAGCTCTTAAAACATAAAATGATTTTGAGGTTTAAGTTTGAAATTGGGTGCGAAAAATACAATTAAATCCTCTGTCGAGAAAAAACGAAATTACTTTCCGAACAACCTAATATTTCCTGTTATATTAGCTGAATTGGAGATGCGTAATTGTGACTCGTAACTGCTATAATTTCCTATATCTTGAAGAGATTTCGACGAATAAAAGTCTTATGATTTTCGAGAGATATCAACTCTCAATCAACAAGTACCCCAAAGTGCGGTACAATATCAATGTCGTAATTCGTGTTATTTATGCGATACCAAATGTAAAAATACTTGTGCGATACTAACTTCCTTCAATATCTGTTGGTTTTGAAAAATTAATTGATGACTAAAACTTACTGTGGTAATGATAGCTTGAGTTCTTAATTATTTCTGAATTAAAAAATAAAAGCTGTTTGGAACTAATTTAAATCGCGAAAAAAAAAATGCCAAGAAATCCTTCTAACTTCTTTTAAAGACGAAATGGAATGAAAATTTTCGGAATTCTGCCTTTAAACTCATTCAATGAACTTAGATTCTCAATGCTGTATTTAATTCTTAATGATAACCATCAGCACATTAGGTGACGATGAAAGATTTCAATTAAACGCCTAATTACAAGAACATAAAACCCATAAAATTTAAATGTATATATACAATTTGTAATAAAGACGCAAATCTGTAGTTTTCTCAGTTTTATAAAAAATGTTTCTTAAATGCAATTAAATCTCACAATACTCTGTAGTATTTACTGAAGTTTATTCATAAAACTTGAAGATTCTTATTTTAAATTAAATTTATTTTAAAAGCATTACACTTTTAATGGTTATTGTTTATTAAAATTTGATTAAATGTGTTTTAATTTATATTTCACTTTATGTTAGTCCCTTGAAAGCTTTGTTGAATATTTTCTATTGTACATTCCTAAATACACCGTTATGCATACAGATTGCATAATTATAATGAATAAAAACTAATTATTTTAGAGAACAATGAATTAAAAGCAAAAGATTTCTGACGATATTACGAACCTAAATCTTGATTGAAAACAGCTTAAATTCGCTCTTTACAATTTATTCTTCTCTACTTGTACTGACACTTAAATAAACCGGTTGTTACAAAGTGCATACGATTTGACGACAAATGTCAAACTATTGTACTTGACTCAGTTCAACAGGAAAAGTACAAAATAAACCAAAGAGCAAAATGATCGAATTGATCACTGGCCCATGAAAAAGTCAAGGTAAAAAGAATCTAGTTTTTATGCAAAAAGAGGAGCATCAGCATTAGTTTCCGATTTTATTGTTTGATTCTGAAATATGTACATGAATTTACTTTAAACGTTTTAACGATATTAATAAGATTGAAAGGAAAATTCTTCTTTGCTAGTATTAACTATTTTTCTCGTACTGTATATATTAATTATTAATTAGCACATTAAAGAAGATGTAGTTTAGATGCAGTATTAAAGAAGTATAATGAGTTTGAGGTATTAATTCTGCATCGATCTAGTTTTTCTTTTGGATCTCCTATGAAACTATAACTTAAAGCCGCCAATACTGATTACAATTTTTGCGATTATTTTTAATACATCAAAAGAATGCTTTAACGATGATTTTATAGATTACTGGTTATTAAGTGGAGTTGCAATACAAAAAAAAAAAGATTGCAATCAGGCAAATGAAGTAATTGTTGCAACCAAACCAAGATTGTATGAAAAACGATTTTTATTCACGTATGATTAAGAATGGAATCTATAACGAATTGTTAGGAATTTATCAAACTGTTATTGTAGATAACATAATCCTGTATTCAGTTGGATAATTCGAAAAAAGTTCTATTGATCGAATTACCTGCTTTAGCTTAGATAAGTGGAATCCTCTATAGGGGGAAGAGAGTTTGGTTCCTCAGCATGATGTTCAATATCATATAGTACGATTGATTTAGCAGCTTGACTTTGGAGTATCTTGAGTTAATCTTGAGTTATCTTGAGTTAATCAATTTATATTACTGAATGAATACCAGAAATCATCACTAAGATTTTTACCTATTTAGATTATTGCATAATTTTTTTGAAAGCGAAAATTTTTTAAGATTTAAATATACGAACATTTTTGGTAAGAGCAAAAAAAAAAAAAAAAAAAAAAAAAAAAAACTTTAAAGATTGAAAACTGAATAAAATGATTTTAAAACGGAAATTAAGGAATTTTATAAATCCGTTGGCAACCATAATCCGTGACCCTCCATGTCACTTCCAGAA